>OY740798.1:31956930-32099750 GCA_963514005.1 Raja brachyura
TGGGGCAGTACATTGGCCATAACGTTGCTGCCTATAATTGCCAGAGATCGGGAATTGATCCTGAATATGGGTGCTGTCTCTATGGAGTTTTGTTTTCTCGTTTATATCATTGTTTACAGAATACTATGTTAACATATTCTGTTGTGCTGCTGCAAGTAAGGATTTCATTGTTGTAACTGGGATGTGAGCGAATAAAGCACTCTTGACTCTTGACTTGCATTACTAATGTGTTGGATAGAACTAGTGTATGGGTGATCGGTGGTCAGCCTGGACCCAGTGGGCCGAAGGGCCTGTTTCCACGCTGTATCTTTAAATTAAACTAAAAACACTAAAACCAGAGGAAATCTAAAGAAGGGTCTCCACCCGAAACGTCACCCAATTACTTCTATCCAGAGATGCTGGGTGCTCCATGGAGCTGCCCCGCACAATTAAAGCATGGAATAGTCTTCACCCTACCATAGGTACCCAACCAGACGCAACTAAATTTAAGGTAGCTCTTTTTTCCCCAAGAACCCTTTTTTGCTCAAGTCCGAGTCAAGAGAGTTTTATTGTCATGTGTCCCAGTTCGGACAATGAAATTCTTGCTTGCTGCATCACAACAGAATATGTAAGCATAATACAGAACAGGAGATAAAAGTTCAGTGTGTCTATATACTATAGACCATTATCCCCTCTAAATTGATCGCCAAACACGATGATCTGGGCATCAACCCCTCCCTCTGTAATTGGTTACTGGACTTTCTAACCAACAGACCACAGTCTGTTAGTTTGGATAACCACTCCTCTTCTACCCTCGCCCTGAACACTGGCGTACCCCAGGGCTGCGTGCTGAGCCCCCTCCTTTACTCCCTCTTCACCTACGACTGCATACCTGTCCATGGTACCAACACCATCATCAAGTATGCAGATGACACAACGGTGATTGGCCTCATCAGCGATAGCGATGAGTCGGCCTACAGGGAGGAGGTTCAGCTCCTAACAGCATGGTGTGCCGACAATAACCTGGCCCTCAACTCCAAGAAGACCAAGAGCTCATTGTGGACTTCAGGAGATCGAGAGGCTGCACGCACACCTCCATCCATATCAACGGGACGGAGGTGGAACGTGTCTCCAGCTTCAGGTTCCTGGGGGTCAACATCTCCGATGACCTCTCCTGGACCCACAACACATCCTCGCTGATCAAGAAGGCTCACCAGCGTCTCTTCTTCCTGAGGAGACTTAAGAAGACAGGTCCACCTGTCTCCCCAGATTCTGGTGAACTTCTACCGCTGCACCATTGAGAGCATCCTTACCAACTACATCACAGTATGGTATGGTAACTGCTCTGTCGCCAACCGGAAAGCTCTGCAGAGGTTGGTGAAGATCGCCCAACACATCACAGGCTCCTCAGTTCTGTCCATAGTAAACGATGCCTGCGCAGGGTGCACAGCATCGCCAGGGACAACTCACACCCCAACCATAGACTGTTTACCCGCCTCCCATCCGGGAGACGCTACAGGTCCCTTTGCTGCCGTACCAGCAGGCCCCCCCCCCCCCCCCCCCCGCCGGACTATCCAATCACCAGCAAATTGCACGGATGCCACTGTATATGTATAGATGTATATACTCATACTACTACGAAATTACTTGTTTATTCGTAAGTTCGCCCTTCGGAGATACCGACTGCATTTCGTTATCTCTGTATTGTACACTGCACAATGACAATTAAAGATTGAATTGAATATATATACACAATAAATAAACAGATAAAATGCAATAGTGTGGTATTTTTCAGAGTTTGGTGGTGGTTGGTCCACTCCAGTTTGAATTCCATTTCAAATATTTTTGGAGGACCAAGAAGCAAGAGTTATTCCAGGGAGTTACTCCAGCTCCAGGGAGTGATTCTGCGTTGGTTTTCTGTGGTCGTGGTGAGGTGGCGACCGGAGAGCAATGGCGGCCAGATCTCCCACACCGATCTCCGACGCCAACCAGTTGCCGTGGTAGTGCAGGCCGTGGCAGTGCTCGTGTATAAGGCGGACTGCCGTGCCAGCGGATGAGGAGCGAGCCGAGAGCCGGATATGGTTGGTGGGCGCAGATGGAGCTTGACAGAGAGAGAGAGAGATAGAGAGGGGGACTGCTCAGAATTATACGATAGGTGTCCTGGGTGCTTGCCAAGCCGGGCAAAATAGCATGGCATTTAGGTTGCCCGGCAGGACTGCAGGTTGCCAATGGCACCCGGGCAACTGCTAATTTCGAGCCCTGATTAAGAAGAAAGAGAGCACTGGTGAGCTTACGAATTGCAAAGGGACCGACAGGCCAAGAAGACCTCCACAGCTGATGACGAAATAATTCTCTCTATAATAAAGGAAATCCCTCAAACATCTGTCTGACAGATCAGAAACACTTTAGGGGACGGGTGTGGATTTGTTAATGACTACTGTCCACCAGAAGACTTCATGAACAGAAATACCGAGGCTACACTGCAAGATGCAAACCAATGGTTAGCCGCATAAATAGGATGACCGGGTTACAGTTTGCCAAGAAGTACTTAAAGGGCTACCACAGTTCTGGAACAAGGTCTTGTAGACAGATGAGACGAAGATTAACTTATATCAGAGTGATGGCAATAGCAAAGTATGAAGGAGAGAAGGAACTGGCCAAGATGCAAAGCTTACCACCTCATCTGTGAAACACGGTGGTGGGGTGTTATGGCCTGGGCATGTATGGCTGCTGGAGGTACTGGCTCACTTATTTTCATTGATGATACAACTGCTGATGGTAGTAGCATAATGAATTCTGAAGTGTATAGACACATCCTATCTGCTCAAGTTCAACCAAATGCCTCAAAGCTCATTGGCCCACGGTTCATTCTACAGCAAGACAATGATCCCAAACATGCTGCTAAAGCAACAAACAAGTTTTTCAAAGCTAATAAATGGTAAATTCTTGTGTGGCCAAGACAATCACCCGATCTGAACCCAATTGAGCATGCCTTTAAAATGATGGCGAAAAGCTGAGGGGGACTAGCCCCCAAAACAAGCATAACCTAAAGATCGCTTTAATACGCCTGGCAGAGCATCACCAGAGAAGACACCCAGCAACTGGTGATGTACATGGATTGCAGATTTCAAGCAGCCATTGCATGCAAAGGATATGCAACAAAACATAACTACTTTAATTTACATTACATTGTTGTGCACCAAACATTATGGTACCCTGAAATAGGGGGGGGGGGGGGGGGGACTATGGACAAACACTGTTGGAATTTTTACATGGTGAAGCCAGAATGGATAAAAATGGGCTTTATTAAAATCTGACAATGTGCACTTTAACCACATGCGATTTTGTTCTATTACAAATCTCAAATTATGGAGTACAGAGGCAAATAAATAAATGATGGGTCTTTGTCCCAAACATTATGGAGAGCACCGTACCCATAGTTTTCATCAAAGTTTCGCCTATCCTTTCTATTACCTCCCAACAGCACAATGTCCATTTTTTTTCATGTTTCCATGATATACTTTAGGACATTGCTAGTTATCTACATAACAGATTTGGTATTCCTTAATGCCTGGGAAGAATTATTAGCTTGAAGAGAGCTAAATTTGTTGAGTGGATGTGAATTAAAACTACTGTGATACATTTTAAAGATCTTTTTATCTCAACTTTATATCCAGCTGGTGTACTGCTAATTGTCAAGAACTACACAGGGGATCGTTTAAATTTTGGCTTGGCCCTAGAGGAGACAAAAATGGAGGGAATTCCTGTGGAGATGATTATTATAGCTGACGATTGTGCCTTTACTAGGCAGAAGAAAGCTGGGAGAAGGGGCCTGTGTGGCACCGTTCTCATACATAAAGTAAGTCTACGTACTATTAATTCTTTGAAGCGCTTTCAATCCTGAGCTTTTTAATAGTTTTAAGGAAGAAGTAGTTAGCTGCTTGATAATGTGGCAAAAGGTTAAAGTCTGCTATATCAAGTATGCTAATATGAAGGCATCGATTTCACATGATTGCTAATGGAATTGGAAGATTTATAAAAGAATACTGAAGGAAACACTAGACGGCTCCGTAAATATTTCCTTTTTGTGAGAACTGGAATTGTCGCAAAACACTAAAATGTGGTGATTATTATTCTTTTGTCAAGGATGGGTTGAGATGGATGGAGACTCAAGGCACCCAACATGAAACATCACCTATCCATTCCTTCCACTGATTACTCCAGCTCTTTGTGCTTAACTAACTAAAGTTCTTACCTTTATCCGCTCAATGCCAGCTTCTCCATGGATACCTAAACAATAAAGGATTGTGCAGAGTCAAGGTACATTACAAAAAATGAAATTCTATTTGATAAATCTATTAGATTTGTTTGCATTATAATTAGCAGATTAGATAAGGCAAAACAATTAATGTGGGCTTTCAGAAGCCTTCCACATGGTGCAACCCAAAAGACAAGGTAATAAAATTAGATACATAAACACAAACTGAGGAATAATTAGTGCACAGAAAAACAAAGAATAAAATTAAAGAAATCAAGTTTCCGTTGGCAGGCTCTGACCATCAACATGCTGCAGAGAACAGTCCTGCAGCCTCAGCTGTTGCAGATTTGGAGGAAGGATTGAGGATAATTACCAAATGATACCAAGATCAGCAGTCATCTGGGATGCAAAGATGATTTAGAATGGCAACAGAGGAAATAAACAGACTAGACGAATGGGCAAGGATATGGCAGACAGAATGATACCTGGAAAAATGCAAGATGATGATCTTGCTGAATTAGTAGGAAAAAAAGATGTTGGCATTCAGGGGTACTTAGTTTTCCTTGTGAATGTTAATATGCAGGTGAATCGAGTAAATATAAAGGCAAAGGTATGACACATCTCAACCCTCAGAAGGATATACTGATGGTAATTCCTGGAACAAAAGGTTTGTTATTTGAGGAGAGATTATGCAAACTAGTCCTGTACGCTCTGGCCACAGAGGTTCCATCTCTCAGCCAACACCCGCAGCTTGTTTCTGGTCGTTACCTGCCTCTCAGAACTCACAAGACTCAACCCTCCAGGAAGGCTAAAGAAAAGCTTTTTTTTTTGGTGCTTCAGCAACAGTCATGGCTAAGTTATAGTATATTGTTATCAACTGTACTTCTTGGTTATAGTCATAGAGCCTGCTGCCAAATACACCACTGCAGTTGAATGAAGGTGTGCTACAGTGGAATACATATATATCCTGCAGACAACGAGCTTCCCTTAGTGTCTGAAACTTAGTTGCTCAGCATAAATCAATTTGAGGACATTTTCCTGTAGAGGAGTTAACCAACTATGCCCTAATGGGCACCCCAGTTTGTATCGTTAAAAACTAGTTCATGCCAGCTACCTTCTGCAATAAAGCACAAATGCTGGAAATGATGAGTATGAACTTGTGTCTTCCATAATTGTGTGGAATAGTCACACATGCCTGGATCATTGGTCCAAAGCTCTGTCTGTTCATTTAATGCCATAAACACTATGCCACGTCATAGACACTGAGGAGCTCAATGTTTGCTTACTGCCTCAAGAAGAGAGATGAAGTTGGTAACTCCACCTTTGGTAGCTGCACCAGCAGCTCATTAGACCATGAGCTCTGGAATTCCATCCCAAAACCTTTTCAACTTTCTACTTCTTTCTTCCTCTGAGGCATTCCTTTAAAAACGACCCTAATGTGTCCTTCTGTGTCTTGCTATCTATTTCTGATTAATAACATTACTGTAATGCACCTTGGGATGGTTTATTATGGAAGTGCAAGCAGTGGTTGTTGTCATCCAATAGTTGCCTTCAGTTTCAGTATCAGTGCATGGTATCTGGGCACAACTTTGCTGCCCAGCCATTGATTTGGTGGACAGCTTCTTCCACAGATCCACACCCTATGCATTTGGCAAACAGTACTTTACATGCGTAATTAGTATTTGATTAAAAACATTAAGAAGATAACTCGCCTATCCAATTTCTGTTTCTACTCCAGTCTGTTGTAACAGGCTAGATTCTATTCCTCTCTAAGAACAACTTTTAGAGTAGCTGGCAAGGGTTATAGTTTTAGAATACGTATTTTCAAATATTAACTCTTGCAAGATTACTGTACATGGGCAGCAATCAGTGACATTGGTATTGCAAATGGTGCTAAGAGAGCAGTATTATCTCAGGCAGATAATAAGAGGCAAAATTAGTATAGAGTATGTAATAGAAGCCAGTAAACAGCATAGAAAGGCTAACAATTCAATGAGTAGGAAGAAGCAATGAAAATTAACTGAATAATAAAAGAATGAAGAAAATTCTTCAATGGCTCGTTTGCAATGGTGTATGTCTTTCTGGTGACTGGTTAGCAAGCAACAAAAGCTTTTCTCGGTAACTCGGTACACATGACAATAAACTAAACTAAACTAACTCCGTGCTGGTTCTTACTTTTGTTTTATTGACCTATCTTTGCTGTTGACAGATAGCTGGAGCCATGTCTCAAATGGGAAAGTCATTAAATGAAATTGTAGCGAAACTGAATGCCACTTTAAGTAAATTAGGTAAGTGGAAACCAAGTAGGTTGTAGAAACAGTTAATATTTCAAGGCAATGATGTTTCATTAGAATGACCAATCTCTGCAAATATTACCTAACTTCTGAGAATTTCAAACATTTTCTGGTTTTATTTCAGGTTTTTGTTTTACTTCAACTGCTACTACTAATAATGTTTCTCCAGCTGCAAGGTCTCGACACAAAATGTCGACGGTCCATTTCCCTCCACCGTTGCTGCACGACTCACTGAGTTCCTCTAGCAGATTGTGGTTTGAGCAGTTTAGAAAGCGTTTCTGTGGGATTGCAGAAGTCCGAGGGGCCCTAAGAAAACAATCAGATTGCATCAACTGCACGATAGATTAATGAGATTATGTATCTTTGCGGAACAGAGCAGTGGGAGATTTCAAAAGGTATCTGTTGGATTGGGTGTGATCAAAATTGGCTAATAGGGCAGCCAATAAAAAGAAGACAGGGTGTAGCGGAGCGGTGGTATTGGGAGAGTGGCGGTGTGGGGGGGGGGGGGTGTGCGTTGTGGAGGGCAAGTGTGGAGGACAAATGCGAGGCTTCAGGTCACGAGACCGGCCAGAGGGTAAAGGTACAATCTGCTGCTTCTTGTGTGTCATTTGTTGTGCTTTTTATTTCCTCTTTTTTTGTGCAATAGTGATGTCAGGTAGACTGGTGCAGAGCTCCTACTGCAGCATGTGGGAAGTCGGGGAAACTGCTGGTGTCCCTGACGACTACACCTGTGGGAATCGTGTCCAGGTGCAGCTTCTTAAAGACGGCATTAGGGAAATGCAGCTGGATGACCTCAGGCTCAACCAGGAGAATGAGCTTCATAGATAGGAGTGAGAGCGAGGTGGTAACGCCAAATATATAGGTAGCTGGGTGACCATGAAGAAAGGGTTTAGATAGAGAGTGCAGGTGACCCCTATGGCCACCCTTTGGAAGCTGTTGGGTAGAATGACCCGTTGGTGGTGAGTAGCAGTCTGGTCTTTGGCATTGAGCCTGGCTCTGAGGCATAGCGTGGAAGATAGGACAGATGATGCCTGGCCGAGGCTTTGATGCAAGGGGCAAGGATTCAGATTTTCGGAGGATTGGGATTGCGTCTGGACCTGTACAAGGGAGATGGGTTGCACCTAAACTGGAGGCGAACCAATATCCTGGCAGGTAGGTTTGCTGGTGTTATTCAGCTGGGTTTAAACCAGATTGGTAGGACGGGGAGGGGGGGGGGGGGGAAGAATCCAACACAGACTGAGGCAGGTGAGAGGCTGAATGTCAGTATGGAAGGTGATGAAAGAAATTTCAGTGGACAGAATGGCCAGGAGTGAGGAAGGACTATTGGATTGAATTGCATTTATTTCAATGCAAGAGGCATGATGGGCATGGTACATGGACTGGCTTGTTGTGCCGTTATGGAAAACTGGCTTAGAGAGGGACAGGACTGGGAGCTTAATGCTCCAGGGTACAGATGCTATTGCATAAGAGATAGAGGCGGGGGAAATAGAAGAGGGGGATTTAGTGGAATGTCATGGCAATAGTTTGAGATTATGTTACTGATGGTTCATCTAGTGAGGCAAAATGGATGGAGCGGAATAATAACATGGGGGTGATCACCTTGTTATGTGTGTAATTTAGGTCACCAAATAAACAACAGGAATTAGAAGAACAAATGTGCCAAGAGATTCAAGCCAGCTGCAAAGCTAATAAGGTTGTCAAGGAAAATCTAAAGTGGCTTCATAAGCACATTAAAGGAAAGAGGGTAACTCAAAAGAGAATAGGACCACTCAAAAACTGAAACGGCCATCTCTGTGTGGAGCTGCAAGAGATTGGCAAGCTCCTCAATGAGCATTTCTCCACTGTTTTTTACCATGGAGAAATACATGAAGATTGGATAACTTGGACAGTTGATGTTGATGTCCTCATTTTGCATCCTGATACCATTCGGGGATGGTGGGTATAACAGGATGCAAGCCATAGATGATTTTCTGCAATGACACTGTTAATCTAGGGCAAATAGAGGGCAGAAGTAACCATAATTGCTTCTTATGCACTGTCAACCTTATCACACCCTGCTCAATTATCTTTTGAGCATAATTATAGAATGAACATTACATAAAGATCATATAGGAGACGGATTCATTTTACAAATTAAGAGCTAGTGGGCCACATAGATTCTTATATCTGTTCCACCGTACAATAGCATTATGATTGATCCAGTTTTTGGTGTGCAATCTACCTTCATGCCTTATCCTCATAATTCTCAATCCCTCCATCTGTCTTATTTTTGGTATAAGAGCTGCTGTTGTTTAACTTCAGCTTCAATGTATGTCTTTGATACGGATCCAGTGGAAGCAAAATAGTATGCATATTCTTTTGTTCATATTCTAATTTGTTCTTTTGTCTTTATTCTCCTCAGGTACAATGGGAATCTGCTTGTCACCTTGTAGCGTCCCTGGATCTGTGCCAACCTTCCACTTGGAACCAGATGAAATGGAACTTGGACTGGGTAAGAGTTTATTCAAAGAACAAAGCTTTGGTTTACACCTATCCTCTATTTTACCTGAGATTAACAGCACCATTGCAGCTAAGCCAGTCTTGCATCCTTCCACACCCACCATCTCTGAATGTTATCTGGAAGTAAATTCAGGACACGAACATTGGTGAAATTTGGTGTGCACTGTAATACCGGAAACATAGCTTGGCATGATTACAAAGAAATGCCTACTTCCTGAAATACTGAGCTTGGAGGTAAACCCAGATAGTTAATGCTAAAAAAATGTAAAATACGCAAGTCATTCATTTCCTGATGGTGCTCCACTATTCAATTAGATTATAGATGACCTTTCTCTACTGTGTCACTTATGTGCACTGATCCCATATCCCTTGAACCCCTTAATACCTAAAAATCGATCAGCCACCATGGTCCCCTCAGAGAATTCCAAGGATTCATTACATTTTTCATGGAGACATGGCTGATCTTGGTATCATTTGGTAATTATCCTCAATCCTTCCTCCAAATCTGCAACAGCTGAGGCTGCAGGACTGTTCTCTGCAGCATGTTGATGGTCAGAGCCTGCCAACGGAAACTTGATTTCTTTAATTTTATTCTTTGTTTTTCTGTGCACTAATTATTCCTCAGTTTGTGTTTATGTATCTAATTTTATTACCTTGTCTTTTGGGTTGCACCATGTGGAAGGCTTCTGAAAGCCCACATTAATTGTTTTGCCTTATCTAATCTGCTAATTATAATGCAAACAAATCTAATAGATTTATCAAATAGAATTTCATTTTTTGTAATGTACCTTGACTCTGCACAATCCTTTATTGTTTAGGTATCCATGGAGAAGCTGGCATTGAGCGGATAAAGGTAAGAACTTTAGTTAGTTAAGCACAAAGAGCTGGAGTAATCAGTGGAAGGAATGGATAGGTGATGTTTCAGGTTGGGTGCCTTGAGTCTCAGGGCCCTGAACAAGGATCCTGATCCAAAATGTCGCTTATCTATTCCCTCCGCAGATGCTCCTGACCCACTGAGTCATTCCAGCACATTGTGTTTTGTTCAAGATTCCAGCATCTGCAGTTCCTTGTGTCTCCATTTTAAACAGTGAAATATATTCAGGGATGGTAGCCTCATTGCTGAGCTATGGTGTAAATTAGAAGGGATAAAATAATGACTGTAAAATACCTCTGCTTTCCTATTACAACATAAACAAAACTGTGCATCACTTTACCTGCACTGTGTAACACCATCTCTTCAAAATGCTTAGCAACATTAATATACTTCTAATAGGTAGCTGTGACTCAGCGAGAGCACTTTGAATTGGAAAGTTGTGGAAGCAAAATGTTCTCGAAACCTAAGGACTAATTAAGGTTGATGGTGCCAAGTACATTGCCAGATGTCACATCCTTTGGATGGTATGTTAATCCAATGCCACTCTACAGCCCATGACACAGTTTTGAAGATTTTTCGGCTTGGATGATCAAGATTAATGTTTAATCCAGGATCATTAATCCAATAAAATCAATTAATGGTATTACAATGTTATTTGAGAGGTTATGCAAACATACCAGAGAACAGTAATGCCAAAGAACACCCTTGGCATTACATTTGACACCATCAATCTCCATTAGTCCTTAGGCTTCAAGAACGTTTTGATTCCACAACTTTCCAATTCAAAATGATCTCGCTGAGTCACAACTGCCTATTAGAAGTATATCAACCACTCCATGTTATTAAATAATTAATTCACAAGCATATTTTAATAAAGAAAATAGAAAGATGGAACAAAAGTTAGAAAATGAGATAAAACAACTAGATAGCGAAAACATAAAACACCCTTCTAAAGAGTTAAGTAATAAAATTGCAATAGTAAAATATAGACTAAATAAAATATATTCTAACCAAGTCATTAAACTTTTTCAACAAACCAAACAAGTGCATTTTGAATTTGGAGACAAACCACAAAAATTGCTTGCACGACAACTTAGAAAATTAGAAGATGAAAAAATCATACATAGAATTAGATCTGCGCATGGAAATATATTGACTATACCAAAAGATATTAATGACAGATTCCTACAATATTATCAAAATCTTTATTCATCTAAATTAACAGGACAAACAGATGGTATGGAAACATTCCTACAAGAATGTCAAATTAATAGTTTAGATCAGGAAGGTAGACATTTGTTAAATGCTGAAATAACAGTAAAAGATATTGAAGAATCAATTAGTTTGTTAAAGAATGGAAAAGCAGCGGGCCCTGATGGCCTGAGTGCAGAATTTTATAAAAAATTTCAAGATCTGATTTCCCCAAGATTACATACAGTGTATAGATATGCATATGAACAAGGAAAATTACCAGAATCTTTAAATGAATCCACAATTACACTCATTCCTAAGGCAGACAAGGATTTGGAAGATCCAGGATCATATAGAGCGATTGCCCTCCTAAATACAGACCAAAAAATATTAACTAAAGTTTTATCTCGGAGATTAAGTCTGGTGATTTCTAAATTAATACATTATGATGAAACAGGTTTTATTCCAAAACGCTATTCATCCCATAATCTTAGACGCTTGTTTAATATTATATATTCAAAAAGAGTACGGGACAGGGAATTAGCGGTTGTATCGTTAGATGCAGAAAAGGCATTCGATCAGGTGGAATGGTTATATTTATTTAATATAATGGAAAAGTTTCAATTGGGGGATAGATTCTGTAAATGGATAAGAATTCTATATTCGAATCCTACTGCAAGAATCTTAACTAATCAAATACTATCAGCTAAATTTAAGCTCTCTAGGGGATACAGACAGGGATGTCCGTTATCACCTTTATTATTTGCTTTGATGATAGAGCCTTTGGCGGAAAGAATTAGATCTGAACCTGAAATATACGGCTATAATACTGACACAACAACTAATAAAATATCTTTATATGCAGATGATGTTTTGATTTATATTACAAAACCGGAAATTAGTATACCCAAGCTGTTTGATGTTATAACTAAATTTGGCACATTTTCTGGATATAGGATTAATTGGAACAAAAGTGATATTATGCCTATAACTGGAATAAATTTAAATATATTACAACATTACCCACTAAAAATAGTTACAGACAAATTTAAATATTTAGGAATTAATGTAACTAAATCCTATAATTCACTAATTAAATCTAATTATCCTCAATTACTAGATAAACTTAGAAAAAATATTTTATATTGGAAAACACTTCCTATATATATGATTGGTAGAATAAATGCTATAAAGAAGGTGTTTTTACCACAATTGTTATATTTGTTTCAGGCTATTCCTTTTTTTCTCCCCAAGACCTTTTTTAAAAAAAATAGATAATATTATTAATAGTTTTATTTGGGATTATAAAAATCATAGAATAAGTAAAAAACATTTATGTAAATCTAAGATAAATGGAGGATTAGCACTTCCAAATTTTTTATATTATTTTTGGGCAGTCCAGATTAAGAATATGAATTTCTGGTGGGTAAATATGGATCATGAACCAATGTGGTTAAAGATGGAAAAGGAAGACTGTTTACCTTTCAATGTAGGCTCGATTCTCTTTGCCCCAAAGGAAGTACAAAAAAAAATTTATAGGGACAACCCTATAATTTATAATAATAGACGTATTTGGAAACAAATAGTTAAGACTTTACATTTAGATAATCTTTCACTTAGACTACCAATAACGAATAACCCATTATTTAAACCCTCTATATTAGATGGGGGGTTTAGACATTGGGATGATT
Organism: Raja brachyura; assembly: GCA_963514005.1. The sequence continues at coordinate 31,969,717 of OY740798.1, forward strand.
TAGGAATTAAAAGGATAGAGCACCTTTATAGAAAAGGAAAATGTCTTTTATTCCAGGAGTTACAAGATATCTACGGATTGTCTCCGCAACACTTGTTTAGGTACTTACAAATTAGAGATTATATTAAATCCAATACACAAGATTATAAAAATAAAGAACCAGGATTATTAGATGAATTGTTTAACTTGCACCCAAACACAGAAAAACTAATAGCCTATATATATAACATTATTTTGGATAAGGAGAATCCAACAACTGAAACATATCGTCAAGCATGGGAAAATGAAATTGGTTTATCTATAACAAAAGAAAATTGGGAAGAAAGTTTACAGCGAATACACCGGTGTTCGTTAAATGCCAGACATACATTGATACAATTTAAAGTACTATATAGATTACATTATTCAAAAACTAAATAAAATAGTATCTTTCCCAATCTCTCTTCAATTTGTGATAAATGTAAGAATTTAGAAGCAAATTTAATACACAGTTTTGTTACATGTCCCAAATTGAATTACTACTGGACAGAATTTTTTAAAGTTATTTCTGAAGTTCTTAAAATTAGATTGGACCCTGACCCAAAGTTAATAATATTTGGAATTCCGGATTCAAATTTGGTACTTACAGTAAATCAAAGAAATTTCTTTGATTACTGTTTGATAATAGGGAAAAAAATCATATTGAAATTTTGGAAGGGAACATTATCCCCCACAATTAAAATGTGGGCAGCAGAAATGTTGGAGACGTTACATTTAGAAAGAATTAGATTTGTTCTATTGGACAAATATAATTCCTTCGAACAAATATGGTCTCCATATATACAGTATTTAGAGAAGTAGCTGTTCTTGACATCACAACTCGGCGGGTACCCTACGGGATTTGGTGAGAATAATTTATTTTTATACTAGGATTAATATGCATGTCTCTATTGATATTATCATTTGTAATAGTTTTATTTACAATATATTTTGTTGTTTTTCATTTATATATATATATAATATCTTTTCACTTTTTGTTAACCCTCTTTCCTTTCTCTTTTTTCTTTTTTTCTTATATATAATCAAATTATTATTTAATCACATCTTTATTGATTTAAAACTGCTCTATTCTTTCTCTATCTTTATTTCCAAAAAAATAGAAGATAATAATTATCAACGTGTTATTTGTATAAATATTGAATTAAGTTGATGTTTGTAAATCTGTTTACAATATTGTAAATTGATTACTTCTAATAAAAGAAATTATACAAAAAAAAAGTCTAATTCCTTGTATGTGAATACTTGGCCAATAAACTTATTCATTCATTCAATATCTTTTCCATATTGTCTTTTCCATATTATCATGACTACTCTCCTGTCCCTTTCAAATTCATCCTCATCTTGTTTTTGTGATGTCAATGACACTTCACTCAATTCCTCACATTATTAGGATAATCATTTGTTATCTCTTCTTGCAGATGGTATCAACTGATGAAGTTGTACAAAAGATAATTGATCACATGCTGAATCCCACTAATGAGTCTCATCTCAGTTTGCAAGCAGGTAAGAACTCATTCATTCTTGATTAAGGAACAGCTAGTCTGTGTTAACCCTTGATATATTCTTCATGAAACTAACAGCAAATTCGCTCGTGAAAAAATATACAAATGCTGGAGTAACTCAGCGGGCCAAGCACGACATAGACATTTCTATGTCGTGGCATTTCAAATCAAGACTCAAAACATCACCTGTCCATGTCCTCCAGAGATGCTGCCTGACTCGCTGAGTTAATTCAGCACTTTGGTTTTTTTTGTATATCAGCATTAGCAATTCCTTGTTTCGACCATTTTTGTCATGTTCATCACCACTGAAAAGTGTGGAAGTCACCAAGGAACATCACCTCAACCCACAAAAAATTGGTAACTCATCAGATGTTTCTGAAAACTCCTAGCAGCCTAATCATCTAGTGTGTTAAACGTAACAATCACTGATCACTGGTTCTGAGTAGATGCATCATAAAATCAGTCTAATTGCAGTTAAATATTTGTTCCCAGCCACATTTTGATTAAAAATATGAAATGTATTAGCAAGGGAAGTGGGCAGATATATTAGCTGATACAGACATTGGGCTGAGGTAAAGGTTAAAATGTTAAAACCTTTAAAAGGGATAGGAGAGGCAACTTTTTCCACACATAGGACATGTTGTATATGGACAGAGCTGCCAGAAGCATTGGCAGTGGGTACGGTTGTGTCATTTAAAAGACACTTTGGTCATGAATACGATAACTTTGGAGGAATATGGGACAGTGCAGGCAAGTGAGACTAGACTGACCTGCTGAGTTACTCCAGTGCTTTGTTTTACTCAAGATTCTAGCATCTGTGGTTATTTGTGTCTTCAACAGCCTTTGCTTCACAAGTTTCAGCTGAAACTGTCATTCTTTTTCACTGAATTGCATTTTATTCTGTGCCTCTAGGAGATCATATTGTGCTGATTGTGAACAACCTTGGTGGATTATCTTGCTTGGAATTGAATATTGTAGCCAATTCTTCAATTCAGTATCTGGGTGAGTTAAAAAGGATTTTAAGCCTAAACTCAAGGTTAAAATAACACTCAAAGAACTAAAATAATAGCAACTAGCAAGCTAGATATCAAAGAGAAACCATTGAGTATGGTCTGAATGTAGTTATTTAGACTGGTCAACAGTACTAACCAACTTGATCTCCTGGTTGCCCAGGACTTCAACACCCCTCCCATTCTGAATCTGACCTTTCTGTCATGGGCCTCCTCCATGGCCAGGGTGAGGCCCAGCGTAAATTGGAGGAACAACACCTCATATTTTGCTTGGGTAGTTTACACCCCAGCGGTGTGAACATTGGCTTAATCAATTTCAGGTAGTCCTTGCTTTCTCCTTCTCCTCCCCTCCCCAGCTCTCCCACACAGCCTACTGTCTCCGCCTCTTCCTTTCTTTTCCCCTTTTCAACCCCCCCGCCCCGACATCAGCCTGAAGAAGGGTCTCGACCCGAAACGTCGCCTGCTCCTTTTCTCCATAGATGCTGCCTCACCTGATGAATTTCTCCAGCTTTTTTTGTCTACTTTCCAGCATCTGCAGTTCTTTCTTAAAAATAAAGATGATAATTAGTCTGCTAAAACTGTATGTTAGGTAGCAGTAGATCTAAGTTCGTTGTAGATTCCCTTTCCCCAGTCCCTTTCTTTTTCTGTCTTCTGATACTTGAATTTGCACATTCTCTCACACACTCGTGCTCCGCATTGACAGGTCCTTTGCTTCTGCGCTTTCACTTTCACTCTTGATCTGTTACTCCCACCCATGCATCACAATTCTTCTTAATGATACTTTTATCTAAATTTGTTCAATAATCATTGCATTCTCCCACATTTGGTCATACCTTTCACTTATTAGTCTTTTTTCATGTCCATTAGATTCACATCCTGTCCTAAGTAGTAAAAATGTACGTTCAAACTTATGATCATCTCAGTCCACAGAATTAAAGGGGTAACTACCAAGTTCATTAAGATACATTTCTGCCACTTCTGTTCTCTGCTATCTTTATCTTTTTCCGGAAAGAATGTATGTTTTGTAATGGAGGTCTTCTATCAAAAGGATTCTTTAAACATATATGATAATGTGGAATGATAGTGACACACATGATTTTTCTTGATTTTTGTTTCTCAGAGAGTAAGGAGTTCATTATTGAAAGGGCTTATGTTGGATCCTTTATGACAGCCTTGGAAATGGGAGGAACTTCTCTGACTCTGATGCATGCTGATCCGGAACAACTGCAACTCCTGGGTGAGTGTTTCTGAGTGAGAACAGTCACAAAGGAATGATAATTCTTCTCCATAGTACACTGAGTTCCAAACCCTCTTTTTAAATTATTTTAGGTGGGGTAGATATCAGGTAAAGGCAGGTTGATTCTACCGACCCCTTTTCTTTCAGGGTACTGTTGCAGGGTACTGTTCCCAGGGTATATGTTCTACAGATTGGGCATGCTGTTCTACAGTCAGAGTTTTGGGAGCAGGCCTTCAATGCTGAACAGGACATTAACCTGTCTAAATCCTGTGAATGGGTTACTCTACTTAGTATAGGTAGTCCAGCACCTGAGAGACATGGCAAAGATTCCATCTACAAATATCAATGTCCTGATGGCTATCTAGTTCAACTACATCACACATTTTTTTCCAACACAGTATAGAATTTGGGGATATATTCCTAATTTTGGTCCACCATCTTCTTGCTTGAGAACCATGTTATTGTTCAATATCTGCTATCTTGAACATTTCCTTTCTTCAGTTATTCATACTGTCTATTTTGCAATTAAGAAATGAAAATATGTCCAGTATTACTGGCCTCTTTGTCCATAATTGCCAATTGTCAGTGAACAGTTGATCAGACTGTTACCTGCACTGAATATGGTGGAAAATAAACTAGTGTCTCTCTTTTGATTAGAAATGTAATTGCTGTGTTTTAGAAGGGAACGTTAATAGTTGTTTTTTCTCACATGCCTCAATTTTTAAAAGCCTCTGATCATAAGCTTTGTACTTTTTTTTTAAAAGCTTACCACATTTCTCACCATTTAATAATCTTTACACCTTGATTCAGGCCCTGTTGTAGAATGCAGTGAATTAAGTTTGTTTAATGTCAAAAAAATAGACTGAGTGCTGGAGTAACTCAGCGGGTCAGGCAGCATCTCTGGAGAACATGGATCGATGATATTTCGGGTTGAGACCCTTCTTCAAACTGATTGTGGTTGGGTCTTGGGGGTAAGAAAGCTAGGCAAAAGTGGGGGGGGGGGGGCAAGACAGTGCATGGCAGGTAATAAATAAACACAGGTGAGCAGGAGTGGTGTGATTTTGATAGACCGATGGTTAACAAAGGCCAGAGATTTAAAAACCATCTGAGACAAAAGGATTGAAGAGTTGCAAATTGTGAAGTCATATGAAGGAATGTATGGAGAGGGGGAAAATAGGTACAAGTCTAGGTGGAGCACAGGAGAGGAGGTGTGGGGAAGAAAAGGGAGGTGGGAAGGTTGTTAGAGGTTACCTAACATTGGAGAATTCAATGTTCATACTGCAGGATTGTAAGCTATTCAGTGGAATATAAGGTGCTGTTTCTCCAGTTTGCATGTGGCCTCACTCTGTCAATGGAACAGGCCCAGGCCAGAAAGGTCCAAATGGGAATGGGAAAGGGAGTTAAAATGATTAGCAGCAGTTACGCCTTGGTAGACCTAGTGCAAGTATTCGGCGAAACCGTCACAGAGCCTATGCTTGGTCTCGCCGATATACAGAGACCAAGCATCTGTCCAGTGTTCCTGCTCACATGGCAGGAACACTGGATGCTATAGTGGAGATGTACATTAACCTCTGTCTCACCTGGAAAGACTGCTGGGTCCCTGGTTGGAGATGAGGGGGGAAGTATAGGGACAAGTGTTATATCTCTTGTGGTTGAAGGGGAGGGCAAGCTTTGGGAGGGAAATGATGTGTGAACCAATCAATTTGCAGAGGGAGCAGTCTCTGCGGGAGGTGGAAAGGGGTGGAGGTGGGAAGTGACTGTTGGCATCACATTGGAGGTGATGAAAATGTCAGTGGAAGAGATGTTGAATGCAGAGACTGGTGGGGTGAAAGGTGAACCAATGGACCTCTATCAATGTCTGTTGGGGGTGGGGGAAGGATTGAGTGAGAGTTTGAACAGAAGTACAGGACACAGAGGAGACATGTGTGACATACACTATTCTGCTCCTACAGATGCATACACTTCAGCTCCTGGATGGCCTAATGTATCAAAAAGAAGTTTGGCACAAAGATCCAGGACTGTAAATATCCCTAATTTGGAACATGAGGATACAGATAAAACTCCTGGCTCAGGTAGGTGTTGTTTGTATGGAGTGTGAAAATGTACCGGTAGAATACAATACAAAATAAGTCTGTAATGACTAAATAAATGTAGATAAACAATGCCAATAACAAAGTTGGCAACAGAGAAAGAAAACTAGTGAGAGCTGAAGTAATTGGCAAGAGTGATTACACAATACACGAAAAGGAGTAAAACAAAACAAATAGTGTAATTTATTTACATCATTCAAATTAAGTAACATAGGTATAACAAATTAATGAACTTCTCAAGATACAATTGATGTGTACTTAAGCTTTGATATGTGTGAATTATGTTTCTACTGTGAGAAGATAAATAATTTACCATGAAACAACTATGTAACCACATTATTTTGAGAATTAGTGGCCTATTTCAACAATTGATGCATTTTTATTTTGGAACCATCGGATTAGATTATTACTCTTTCCTTTGAGTCAGGTACATGGCATTGGTAGACTGGGCAATGTTTAATGACTCGGCAACAGATCTGAAGAAATACACTGTGGTTGTTACTGACTTCGTAAGGAAATGTGTAGAGGAGTATATTGCCACCAAGACTATGTAGGTTCCCTAACCAGAAGACTGTTATTAACTAAGACGTCCACAATCCACTGAGGACCAGACTTCCGGCATTCAAGTCTTGAAATACAAAATCGTAAAAAAAGTCCATCTACGACTTTGAGAAGGCCAATGAGAAAGCAAATAATCTTTTGGTCTAAACCAGAGGATCAGGCATACATTTAGCATCTGTGGCTTGCATGTCATTACTTCCTATAAGGTGAAATCACCAGGCTCAAGTGACAATGATGTAGCAATGAGCTCATTGGTTTTATGATCGCTTCACTGATGTACCTTCTTGCCCCCCCACTGTTCCTTCACGATGGTGAAAAAAACCACTGAAAATATTTGATGGGGTACCTAGCTGCGTTGTTAAAACTTACATGGACCAACTGCCTGGAGATTTCGCAGGCATGTTCAACCTCTCACTGCAACAGCCTGACGTCCCCACCTGGTTTTAAAGGACACCTAGAGAAAATGTGAGAAATACGTTGAGTAGGTCAGTCAGTCAAGTTGTGATGAGAAACAAGAATATTTTGTTTCGACATCATTTTCTGTTCAAATGTAGATGACTTAAAATTGGTAATTAAATTGTTCAGTGCCTTCCATTAACGTAGAGATGTTCATTTTAATTTCCAGAATGTTAGTGAAGTACTTAATGTAAACTGCTTTTCAGGTCCTTTTGTGGATAAGGTGCGTTCAATCCTGGATATGGTTTCCACCACTTTGCTTCAAATGGAAGAGGAACTGAATGAATTGGATCGAGAAGCAGGAGATGGTGACTGTGGCAGTACACACGCAAGAGCAGCTCACGGTCAGTTACTAAAATAGCATAACTCTGGAAATTTAGGGGAAACGTAGTTCAAAATTGTTAGTTCTGGTTGAATGTTGACCAAAAGTCAATAATTTGTACCATCATCGAATTTTAAACCATGCTGAAGAGATGAATCAGTAATTTATCTGTTGACAGAATGATGGCTCTCATTTACTCATTCAGAAAGATAATTGTACACAATGTCATTCAGTCCATTCACTTCTACAATAAAGGTCCTAACTTAGTTTCTGTGATAAGGGGGAATTAAATTGATTGTGTAGTCAATATCAATGAAGATAAGCCAGGTCAGAGTACATTGAGATGAGGATACAAGAGAGACAATTTAAATCTATTTGCGTTAATAGGAGGAAATCTTGTTTATAAACCATCAATGGGCGAGGGATGAGAATGCAACTAAGCTAGTTCATTTAGTGTGGTGGTGGGCAAAACTATATAAAACATGGCCCTCTTTTGAGAGAATGTGAAGATGTCATGAGTAATGAGCAAGGTAAAGGTTTGCCCATGGATGGGCACAAAGAGCTGTCTCAATAAAATTGAGGGTGGAAATAAACCACAGAATAAGTATCTAGAAACTGTTAGTTTACATAAAAAGACACAGTGCTGGAGTAATTCAGCGGGCCAGGCAGCATCTCTGGAGAACGCGGATAGGTGTCGTTTCGGCTCAGGACCCTCCTTCAGACTTTGTAAATATTTCATGGATATGCAAGAGAATGATCCATGTACTTGATTCTATGTCATGAACTAAATTGTGTTAAAAGCTTTTCATTTGTGTGTTTATTCAAATATCATGTGAATTCCTGATACGATGTGAGTGAGTGAGTTGTGCCAACGGGAAATGGAATTTTGCACCTCATGCCATAATATGTATTGGATGCTGTATGACATCACTGCACATTTCTGGGTGCCTCTGTACCTCAGTTCATCAATCGTGTGTGTTTAAGGGCCTGTCCCACTGTACGAGGTAATTCTCCCGATTTTTCTCCTGATTCGAACTCGGAGAATGTTCGTAGCCAATCCGTAGGAGTTCGTGGATGTCTCCTAGAGGCTCGTACGAGTAACAGTAGATACTCGGGAAATCCGGTAAACTCGTGACATTTTTTCAACACTCTTAAAAATGTTCACGAGGAAAAAAAATTCTTGTGATGAAAAAAATGGTTACTTTTTACTCGTACGAGCCGCTACGAGACATCCACAAACTCCTACGGACCTGCTACAGACATTCTCCAAGTTTGAATCGGGGGGGGGAAACTCGGGAGAACTCTTGAATTACCTCGTACAGTGGGACAGGCCCTTTACTGAATTAATGTTTTTTTTTTAATATACAAAAGATATTGTGCTACTTGAGGATATTTCAAGGTAGTATCTGAGAATATTTATTACTTGCAGCCATTAAGGAGTTCCTGACATCAGATGCAGTTCCTGGCAACGGTTATAAGCTCCTTTTGCGTCTAGGTAAAGTGATTCGAGACCAAATGGGTGGGACTTCAGGAGCGGTAAGTCCAAATCATAATACGATTTCTAATCAGTAAATGAAGGAAAAAGATGAAGTAACAAAATATGAGGTTAAGATAAAAGCCAAGTGATTTAATAGATTTGTTTGCAGTCAATAAATCAAGTAACACAGCCACACCTATGGCAGATTAAAATATGTAAAGATGAAAAATCTTCATAATTCAACTATTCATTCTAAATTATGCACACACAATGCCAATCTTTCTCCTGCAATGCTAATTTTTGATCTAAACCTTACAACAGCATCATCACTGGTGCAATGTATTCCTTCCACAGAGAGAAACATCTTGACTATTCTGGTTTCCTTTCTACAACAATTAGTCATGCAGAAGTTAACATGTTGATTGCGTTCCATTAAATATCAAGCAGAATTTTTCAGGGTTTCACTTTAGCTGAAAGCATAGGAACAGTTAAATATATCTGAGTTATAAGACTTTTGATTGTATGGCAACTGATTACTGGCTCAGCACTTCAACTCCCCCTCCCACTCCGTATCCGACCTCTCGGTCCTGGGCCTCCTCCATGGCCAGAGTGAACAACACCGCAAGTTTGAGGAACAACATCTCATATTCCGCTTGGGGAGTCTGCATCCTCTGGGCCTAAACATTGAATTTTCTCAATTCTGTTAACCCAGACTGCTCCTTTCCCCCCACCCCCCCACCTCTCCCTCAGCCCTCGGGCCCTGACATTCCTTCTCCATCTCCCCCCCCCCCCCCCCCAAGTCGCACTAGCTTCTCATTTTCACACCAGAAACAGCTTACAATGGCCTGCTTTCCTTATCACCAATACTTTTTTGCATATCTTTCACTCATTGTTCTTGCTTTATCTCTCCATATCACTGTTTATATCTCTCGTTTCCCTGATCCCTGACCAGTCTGAAGAAGGGTCTCGACCCGAAACGTCGCCTATCTCCTTCACTCCTTAGATGCTGCTGCACCCGCTGAGTTTCTCCTGCTTTTTGTGTAACCCTACTGTTAACATTAGTTTGTTAGATGGCAAATTTATATTGATTTGTTTATTCCCAATATTTGTTTTCTATCCCATAACCAATTCTCAATCTCTCTCACTCTATAATTCCCAATTCTGTGCTCTCTAATCTTGTTGACCAACTTCCTGTATGGGACTTTCTGAAAATCTAAGTACACTCCAGTTATTGATTTTATTTTTCCCCTTATTTTCCTAACAGCAGATTAGCCAAACATATTCTTAAATCCATGTTGGCTCTCCTGTCACTTTATTCTTTTCAAATGTTCTATTAGTACATGTCATTATAGATTTAAGTATTTTGTTTCCTTCTGACATTTTGACAGCAGGTGGGTAGTTCCCTGTCTTCTCTCTTCCATGTTTCTTAATTAACAAGGTCAAATTGGCTACCATCCATTCAACAGGAACAATTTCAGAATCTATAGGTTTGGAATATAATAGTCCATTATTCAGTCACTAAAGCCACTTCTTTCAAATTCTGTAAATATAAATCAAGATATTCTTGGAATTTATCAGCTTTCAAGCTCGCCAATTTCTCTAGTATATTTTTGTGCCTAATACATAGTTCCATCCATTCTTCTTGTACGACTGTTTATTCCCTATTGGATTTGATCGTTTGTGTTTTATTCCATGAATACAGATGCAAAGTAATTATTTTCTAATTCTCCATATTAAATTATTTTGTCCCTTTGCGCATAGACTCGCACTTGCCAATGCTAATCCTTTCCTTTATATGTATTTATATACTCTTTCGGTCATTTTAGGTTCTCGTCAGTCGATTCCTATGGTCCAAGTGAACCAAAATGTCACACACGTGACCAGACGTCAACACAAAGTGATACATTAAAAACATTATTGTAAGAGATTAATGTTATTCAGTGCTATTTTCCTGCCTACAAAACTATAATGCATATCGGCTAAAGATATGAACATTCTAGCTTTTTAAAATTCAGTTTGTAAAATGCTTCCGTCTGATGTCACACACGTGACCAGTCATATTTGATCTCTGACCCTAAACAAACATTGTCTGCATCTATACATTACTAAAACTATCATCTTGTCTGTCTGTCTGTCTGTCTGTCTGTCTGTCTGTCTGTCTGTCTGTCTGTCTGTCTGTCTGTCTGTCTGTCTGTCTGTCTGTCTGTCTGTCTGCGGGCATGTCTGTACGTCATGCCCTGAATTACGCCGAAACAGTAGACTGGCGAGAAACACAAATGACTGAAAGAGTATATAAATGGTAACGATAGTGCTACAATTTTTGGACCACCTTACTCACCATTGTCATGTGTTGTGGTGTATCAAGTTTTGTTCAAATTGATAGTATATTTTACAAGTTATTCACATTTTCAACTTTAAAAGTTTACTGTAAATCTCACTGTAAAAAAATCAAATTCCAACTTGGTGCCCCTGCCCGTTACAATGTTGCAATTTACAGGACACTGAGTCCTTTCATTTGTAACAGGCAGGGGCAGCCAGTGCAATTGGATTTTTAAGAGGAGGGGGAGGGTGTGCTGGGGGATGAGAGGAAATGAGCCGCCCCTGTGAAGTTGGGGGCTATGGGTGAGTGGTGGAATATTACGTTGGGGGAACGGGTTGCATTGGGGGAATGGGTGAGTGGTGCAATATTGCTTTGGGAACGGGTTGCGTTGGGGGACCAGGCCTCCCGTGTGACAGGGACCCAACGGTTCCCACTTGGTCTTATATATATTACTAAAACTCTCATCTTGTTTGTTTCTGAGTCTGGGTGTCTGTCTGAGTCATGCCCAGAATTATGCCAAAACGGTACATGATAGCGCTACAATATTTGGACCACCTTACTCACCATTGTCCTGTGGTGTGTTGTATGAAGTTTCATTCAGATTGATGTTATTCACATTTTCAACTTTACAAATTTAACTTTTCACTTAACTTCTCACTGTAAAAAATCAAAATCCAATTGTTGGCCCTGAGCCCGTTACAATGTTGCAAATCACAGGACACTGAGTCCTGGCAGCAAGTGCAATTGGATTTTTTTTCCTGGCAGCAAGTGCAATTGGATTATTTTTTTTAAGTTTAAAAAGAGGAAGGGTGAATTAGGGGAAATGAGCCGCCCAAGTGCAGTTGAGGGCTATAGGCGAGTGGTGGGAATATTGCGTTTGGGGAACGTGTTGCGTTGAGGGAATGCGTGAGTGGTGGAATATTGCGTTGGGGGGACGGGTGGGTTGGGGGAACAGGTGTTGGGGGAACGGGTGAGTTGTGGAAACGGGTTGCGTTGGGGGAACGGCTGAGTGGTGGGAGGGAGTGTTGGGGAAATGAGAGGAAATGAGCTGCACATACACAGTTGGGGGCTATGGGTGAGTGGTGGAATATTGCTTTGGGGAATGGGTGAGTGGTGGAAACGGGTTGCATTGGGGGAACGGGTGAATGGTGGAATATTGCGTTGGGGGAACAGGGCCCAACTGGTTCCACTTGGTCTAGTATATATTACTAAAACTCTCATCTTGTTAGTGATTCTATCTGTGTGCGTGCGCGCCCATGTGCTCCTCAAACTATACCAAAACGGTACACGATAGCACAATTTTTGGACCACCTTACTCATAATTATCCTGTGTTGTGTTTTTATCACGTTTCGTTCAGATTTATGTTGTATTTTACGTTATTCACATTTTAAACTTTAAAAATTTAACTTCTCACTGTAAAAAATGTGAGGAATTCCAACTCACTGCCCCTGCACGTTACAATGTTATAAAGACAGGACACTGAGTCCTGTCATTTGAAACATTGTAAGGGGCAGGGCAAGGGAATTGGATATTTTTTTAAGTTTAAAAAGAGGGAGGGTGAAGAGGAGGAGGTGGGAGTGCTGGGGGATGAGGGGAAATGAGCAGCGCCTGCGAAGTTGAGGGCTATGGGTGAGCGGTGGAATATTGCATTGGGAGAACGGATTGCGTTGGTACGGGTGAGTGGTGGAATATTGCGTTTCGGAACAGGTTGTGTTGGGAAAACCAGGCCTCACTTGGGGGCTATGGGTGAGTGGTGGAATATTGCGTTGGGGGAACGGGCTGCATTGGGGCCCAGGCCTCCCGTGTGACAGGGACCCAATGGGTCCCACTTGGTTTTTAAATTCTCAAAATTCTGCAACATTGCTAATAAAAGACCATAACTTTCTTAAAAATTAAGAGAACTGCATTAAATTTTCAGTTATTATAACAAGATTGAAGCATTCTGAAGCAAATATCATACATCTTACTTGGATGACCTGAAATTAAAGTATATAATTAGTTGATTACCTAAATAAGTAGCTAATTACAAAATTAACCGTTGTGATGGAAATAGTAATAAACACCCAGACCACCTTGAAAATTCAAAAATGTGATTTCTAGCAAAAGGCCAAGTCTTCATGGAGAGGATCAGCTGCTAGCTGGTACATTGGCATATCATATCATCATCGTAATCCACAGACTGCAACCAATAAGCAACTCTGTACACCTTGTTTTTCCCCAACTTTACAATTTTGACATTTTAAAGTTTTTGCTCGTCAAACCACGCGTGACATGCTTTTCTGCCCACTACTTTCCCATTCAGACCAACTTTTTCTGACGAGGTATACAAGTACAAGATGTGTCCATTTTTTAGTTCCCTTGCAGACTCTGGCATGACCGAGAAATTCACTTCAAGGTGAGCTCTAGCTATGCCAGGCTGTGCATTTGGATTGACAATTTTGCATTTCTTCTTCGGAGGCATCTGAAAAATGTAAAGGAAAAAACCACTGAACAGCATTAAGTAGAAACAAGTTTTTATTTGCAGATTTAGAAAAAAAACAAATAGTAAATACGCAACAAAAAATTAAAATTCATCAGTGTCATTAAATTCATCTAAATTCCATTACTAGATCTAAACACCTATCCCATTTTTAAGAAAAGGCAAAATATATTTTTTTAAAGCCAAAGTATCCAAATAACAAACTGATCCCATTCACACAAGAATTCACAATATAACATGTTTTTTTAATCTCACTTGAGTCATGAATTTCTATGCAAAATCGAAGGCATTGAATGTTTAATTCCCATATATTTTACTCTGTTGGTTTATATCACTAGCAGGCAAAGGTTGTTTTATACAAACACGTGTTCAAAATCTACAAAACATCCACTCTCAAGATAATCTAAATCATTATTTGCACAATCATGTCATAAGAACATCTAAATTATCTATATTTTGTGTAATTGTCTAACCATGATAAATATTTTCATACTAAATATCTGACTAAAAACTATGTATGTGGAAATTTATAACATGATTGTGCAAAAAATAATGAATTTGATTATCTTGATAGTGGATGTTTGTGGATTATGATACAGAGATCGGATTGTAGCTGTTGCCATGATTTTGCTCTCATTCACAGACGGCAGGCAAGACACGGCCGATATTGGGGCCTAAATAACATATTTTGCATCATCAGATTAAAATGAAATTACACCAAAAACTAGATAAGATGTTAAATAAACGTCCTACAGTACATACCTTTGGTTTTGTCCTGAACTTGCGATCCGTGATTTTGAAGGCGTTGAAGTTGGGCCCGAGCTTCATCCAGCAATTCAATAGTCAAGCAACGTTTTTTTTTAAAATCGCGAACGGGATGACAGAACAAAATTTCTTCATAAGCTTGTCGTACGAAGAAATCCCTCCCTGACAACTAATAGAAACATGCATTTTGCTAACCCCCCCTCTCACAGCCTCTCGAGTCGCACGCACAGGTAATGGGCAGATCAAGAGCGCCACTGATGGCAGGAATTTGTAACAACGCTATTGTAATGCTTTCAGAATTAGAAGAGATGTATTCCACAATTTTTCATCTTTTTGGTCAGACATTGTAATTTTACCCAGTTTTGTGGTTACCTTCTGAATTCTAAAATGTTCCCAATCATCAGACATATGCTATTCCTGGCAACTCCATAAGCTTCTTCCTTGGATTTTACACTTTAATTTCTCTTGTTGTCTATGTGAATCACTTTTCCTTTTACTTTCTTTGTCCCGAAGGGTATATTTTCTTTCAGAAACTTGGATTTTTTTTAAATTTAAATGATAACCATGAATTATCCTCTATCTTATCTTTCAACATATTCTCAAAATCTAGCATAGGCAGCTCATGCCTTCATAAATGTAGTTGATCTTCTGAGATTTGGACTAGCCCTTCTGTAAGCTGAAGACCCAGTAGGAAGAAAATTTCTTCCTCTTGAGCAAGCCCAAGAACAGATAGGCTTCTTGACACTCAACCCCTGAGAATGGATAAATATGTTGTATTGAAAAGCCCTTGATGGTCATAGGCTGGATAAAATTATAATTAATCAATAATGGGCAGATTTTTTAATTATTTGAGAACTGTAGTTAATAAGGAAATAATATTAAAACTTGTTCTAGTAGTTATCTTTGGGATATTGAGAACCTGCACATTTTTTCCAGTGTTTTGGAAAATTAATGTTAGTTCATGAGTGGCTTATTAATTTCATCCAATTAAAGATAATTTAACCGTTTAACCCAGCTAACTGTTTCAGGATTGGGTGAGGGATGGTCAAGAATATAGATAACGATCTCCTTAATCTCTTACTTTCTACTCTTTTTCTTTCTTTTCTTTTTCATTCTCAACTTTTTTTCACACTTTTTTCTCTCACACACTATATATCACATGTTTCTCTATCTTTTTATCTACTCTCTCTTTTTCTTTCTCATTAAAAAAATTAAAAAATAAGAAGCTGTACATAAAATATAATATGGCAATATATATTAGGCACCTTAGTGCCATATTCCTGTACTTCTAATAAAATTAAAAAAAAAAAAATTAAAAATTAAAAAAAAGGTAATTTCATTCTACTCAATAAGACTGAGTTTAAAATTGATTTGGAACTATATAATGAAATGCCCTTTCTTTTGTAGCTGTACAGTATTTCCTTGATTGCAGCAGCACCAAATCTAAAAACCAACAACAATCCCTCTGCCTGGTCAGCAGCTTTGGATTCTGGTATTGGAGCAATAAAGAGGTTAGTATGTAGTCTTACTGGGACACAAAACATAAATTTTGTGAAAGGTGGACATTAAAAGTGAGTAAAGAGAACGTGTATGAGATATTTATGTTTAACTAGACCAAGTGGGACCCGTTGGGTCCCGTCCCCTCAATGTGCTGTTGCGGGGGAGGGGGGGGGGGCTGCGGCATTTCCCACACACACTAACCACACACACACTAACCACCCCCAACACACACACACTAACCACCCCCCGGATATTATATTAATATTATTCATTCACTCTTTTTACCCCATCCCCCGCTGTATCCACTCACGCATAGCCCCCAACTCGGAGGCGCGGCTAGAGAGGGAGGGGGGCAGAAGGCAGAGGACATAGGGCAGAGGCAGAGACCGGCCGCAACCTCCCTACCATGCGCCGACACGAGGACCACCGAGCGAGGGGGCGGGCGAGCGAGCGAGCATCGACCAAAGGACCGTGTGTTGGCCCGCCGCAGTCTTCAGCAATGATCTTTGGTCTTCAGTTGATGGCCCGATTTCATCTCCGGCTATGTCTTTTGAATAACGGGGGTAGGAGGGGTGGTGACGTCACTCGCAGTGCGAAGAATAAGGCACGCAGAGCCATTGTGACGTCATCAGCGAAAGACAGTCGTTTTTAAATTCAAAGCATTGTTAGATTTTTGAACATTTTCATTATTGACTGGAGAAATAAAGGATGAAATTTTCAGATAAGGCGATTTTGGGACTCCAGGGGAAAAATATTGGTCGGACGGACGGACACACGCACCACACACCACGCACCACACACCATGCACCACGCACGACACACACACACACACACACACACACACACACACACACACACACACACACACACACACACACACACACACACACACACACACACACACACACACACACACACACACACACACACGTACGTATAGAGATGAGGGAATAAATGTACATTAGAGAACAATTTTGTAGCAGGGGAATATAAATAATCTGGAAATTCAGAATCTGCAGATAATTTTAGACAATTTGTCATTTTGTCACCTGTAATCAATGGCAATAAATAATAATCTCAAAAATTATGAATGGAATAAAATAATTGGTTGTGTGTGAGCTATCTTCATGTTTTTTAGACACAGTTACATTGTAATTGAATGAGATATAATTTATTAAATAGTATAGTTAAACTTTGTAATGTTTTTCAGAATAGAAATTAAGCTGAAAACTTGGAGATTCAGAATAAACCTTCAAAATACATTGAAAATATTGTTTAAGGGTAGAAATAATGATACATCAAAAAAAGTCTAATGTTGTTATTTCTGCACAGGTATGGAGGTGCAGAACCAGGAGACAGAACCATGGTGAGTTGTGCCATTTATACTTGAACACATTCAAATAAATGAAAATGCCGAGGAAAAACAGATATTACAGGAAACTAGAAGAATATTTAATCTCATTTTGCATTAATTTGAAGGGATGTTGTACCTGTAGTTTAGGTGTTAGCTGAAGCATCATAGTACAGGTATGAATTCTAAATAATGCAACATTTTGCCCTCTATGCTAGCTTGACTCACTCTGTGCTGCTGCAGACGAACTTCGCAATATGACAGATGAAGGTGGCAATGATATGCAAGTTTTGGCTAAGGCAGTGCAGGTAAGAGACAACCTGTTCTCTAATGCATGTTAGGGAAGCAAGAATCAGGTCCTGTTCAGACCAATTTCAGTTCACCTGTTGGAGAACAAAGAAGTCAGATAAAGGTTTATTTGGACCTGCTGACAGTCTTGGGTAAAAGGGGAGAGATTATTCTTTAGACTAATTTCCCACTATCAGAAGTTAAATGATGATCTTTTTTCTCCTTCTCTTGATCTCTCTCACTCTCCTCTCTGATACCTTTTATTGCAATAATCTCTGCACCTAATGCATGTCCTGAAAGGATGTAATAATAGTTTATACTATTGAGTTGAATTTTATTTAGAACGACACCAAGTGGGACCCGTCAGTGGGGGGGATGCGGCCTGTGCGACACACAAACTAACCACCATCCCCCCCCTTGATATTATATTAACATTCATTAATATTTAATTAAGAGAGAGACAGAAGGAACTGCAGATGCTGGTTTACTAAAAAAGACACAAGGTGTTGCACCTCAGTGGGTCAGACAACATTTCTGGAAGACGTGGATGTGACATTTTGGATCAAGACCCTTCTTCAGATTTATTTAGTTAGCTAGATTTAAATCCCACAGATGCCTTAGAGGGATTTGAACACCTCTCTCTGGTTCCCTGCACTATCAAGCACATGGCTTAATGATCAGGAAAATTGACTTGTGGAGTAAATCTGACAATTCCAATTTGGAAAATATCCAATGTTGAAATGTTGTAGTAAATTAGTGGCTTTGGCACAAAGTGATCATGGGGCACTTGGAATCCTCAGTGTCAAAGGTTTGTAATATAAGAGATCAGTTCCCCTTCTGCTTGCTTCCATTCACATTCTGGAACCTGGTCTATGGTTCTCTTCCATTGTTTTCCATTGTTTGTTTTATAATCATGGCACAAATCCAAATTGAAATCCACACACTGTTCATCTAAATATATTAAACCTGGGACCTTTGTCTAACAACAGCCAGGTTCTGGGACCTTTACAAATGTAGTGTTGATGTCAAATGTATTATAATGGAGCAGATCAATGAATTAACTCTCCTTCCCATTCCAAAACGGACCTTTTTGTTCCTGGCCTGCTCCACTGTCAGTATGAAGCCAAACGCAAATTACAACCCAGGATTTGAACATTGATTTCTTTAATTTCGAGTAATTCTTTCATTTGCTTCTTTTCCCCCACCCCTCGCCTTATCCACTCACGCAGAGCCACCAACTGTGCAGGCACGGCGGGAGATGGAGGGGGTAGAGAGGGAGAGGGTGAGGGGGGTAGAGAGGGAGGGTAGGGGCAGGGGGAGGGGGTTAGAGAGGGAGAGGCAGGGGGTAGAGAGTGAGGGGTAGGGGGGTAGAGAGGGAGAGGGTGAGCGGGTAGAGAGGGAGAGGGTGAGTGGGTAGAGAGGGAGGGAGGTGAGGGGGTAGAGAGAGAGAGTGGCAGAGAGGGAGGGAGTTAGAGAGAGGGAGGTAGAGTCAGGGGAGGGTGGTTGGGAGGGAGGGGGTAGAGTGGAGGAGGAAGGGTAGTGAGGGAGGTGGTGGAGAGGGGGCGGGGGAGGAAGGTTAGAGAGGGAGGGCGTAGAGAGGAGGAGGGAAGGTGGAGAGGGTGGGGGCGTGAGAGGGAGTGTAGACGTTTGAACAACTCTCCCTATCCCCTCCTCTTCCTCAATACCCCCACTCTCCCTGCTCAACTCCCCAGGATATTTTCCTCTCCTCCACTCCCCTAATCCCTGCCTCATCTCTTCGAGCACTGCCGATGTAGCTGGTCTTAGCGAGTCCGAGCTAAGCGGGGTAGAGCGGAGCCGAACGTGCGGGGCCGAACGTGCCCCAGTGCAGCTGAGCGGGGCCGAATGGGTCCCAGCGGGGCCGAGCGGGTAGGAGTGCTGTAGTGCCCCTCGTAGGGGGGTAGGGATGGGGTGGGGGTAGAGAGGTAAGGGGGGTGAGGGGGGTAGGGAGGGGGAGCGGGTAGAGAGGGTGAGGGAGGTGATGGGGTAGAGAGAGGGGGTTTAGAGTGGGGGGGAGGGACCATAGAGATGGAGAGGGCGAGTGTTCCCAGCTGGGCCGAGCGGGTTGGAGTGATTGAGTCCCCCTCCCCCGTGGAATGTCCCATTCTGGCTGGCGAGTTAATTGTGATGCCAGTCGGAATTTTTTCCTTCAAAATTAGAGCTTAGAAAACTTTAATATTTTGAAGCTGTTTTAAAAGGTTAGTAACTTGTGAAATATAGGTTGAAATGCGACAGGAAGATATTTATCCGGTCCGTGGAAAAAATGTGAGTAGCATGTGTGAAAGTGGGAAGGCCGTGGCCTAGCGTTTGGAAGAAGATAGGAATTAAGGAGATTGACAGCTGACACAACCCTGGCCTACATAGACACAAGAACTAAGGGAAGAGTTATAGCATCATATAGATAGATATCTTTGCCTTGTTCCATGGTGGAAAAATATAATTGTCCCTGATGTTCATATATCTGACACAAAGTAAGTAATTACGAATGTAAGTAGCTAAACCAAATATCAACACAGTACATGATGTATGGAATACCGGATTGCCTGTATGCAGTTTGATACAGGCCAGTTACACTAATCCCAACAGTGGGTTAAACAGTATAGTTGATATGGATTTACGAAATGAATACTGTTTACTTTTTATTTCTTCTTTCTGTCTCCAGAAAGCTGAAGCAGCTGCAGAATCCACCAAAATTATGAAGGCAAATGTAGGTCGGGCAAGCTACATCTCTTCAGCCCAACTTACCCGACCTGATCCTGGTGCTGTGGCTTCTGCAGCCATTTTGAAAGCCATCTTAACTGCTCTTGAACAGCCCACTCAAAACATTCAAGAATGAAGAGGTTTTTTTGAGGGTTGTAAAGTCTGTATTTGTAAATACAAGCTTTTTGCTTGAGATTTCTAATTTAATTGCCTCATTATGATTAAATGTATTATGATACATGGAAGCTTGAAATAGCCCTCTTTGTACAATTAATTAAATCAGTGTATTTCTTTCTTGATTCATTATTTGTACTTAATTCACATCCTTGAAATTATCTTGCCCCTGATTACTATATCCATGGGCGGAAATCGCTTTTAAAACATGGGGGGGAGACATAATTGCTTGGCGGCCTGATGACAAGTGTGCATGACCACTAATAATTTTATCACCCCCCATCAAAAGTTTCTTTATATATGTTTTTGTTAGTTTGTGAAAAGTTTACGTGTGTTGTTTTTTCTATCTCTCTCTGCCGCACTTGGCCACATCTTCCCATCTCCTCCCTTCTGCTTTCCGCTCCCTCCGTAACTCCCTGGTCAATTCGTCCCTTCCCACCCAAACCACCCCCTCCCCTGGCACTTTCCCTTGCAACAGCAGGAAATGCTACACTTGTTGCTTTACCTCCCCCCTTGACTCCATTCAAGGACCCAAGCAGTCTTTCCAGGTGCGGCAGAGGTTCACCTGCACCTCCTCCAACCTCATCTATTGCATCCATTGCTCTAGATGTCAGCTGCTCTACATCGGTGAGACAAAGCTTTGGGAGAAGCTAAGCAGTAATGTCCCTATGAAGCTTTGTAGTTACACAGGTCGGCAGCGAGCAAGACCGACGTTTGAGATAAAATATACTTTTGTAGAAAGATGTAGGAACGTTCTTTACACTTGGGGTATCAAGATCATTGTGTAGCGATGTTACAAAACCTACCTTCAGCAGCGCTGCAGATCTGCCACTGTCCGTGTGCGCGACTTTGGCGCCTTTGAGGTGGGGGGGTGGGATTAAAATGCAGGTTTGTATCGCTTGTCGGAGAGGGATTTCCTTGGGCTGCTAGTCGATGAAGAAAAATCGATCGGACTTCTGTTGGCGTTTTTTTTAATTAAAAAATCACTGGATAATTTAATAGATTAAAGTAAAAGGCGACTTCGAATGCCCTCAATGCCTACAACGTGACGGATCATAATAATGCATTTCGTTGTCTCTGTACTGTACACTGACAATGACAATTAAAATTGAATCTGAATCTGAATCTGATATCAGGACAAAACAAAAGGTAAGCCGTGTATTTCACATATAATCTTGCTTCTTGGGGCGGCTTTAATCTAATTTTACGATGTGAAAATGTTATTTGGGCCCCATACGAACCGGCAGTGTCTTTGCCTGCCGATATGGGGTTAAAATTCACAACAACGGCAAAGTTCCAATCGATCGCATTCCAGAAACACCAGAAATCGCAAGATGATTTAAATCCTCTTTTTTTTGGACAATCATGTCATAAGAGGATCTAAATCGTCTATATTTTGTGTATTGTCTATCCATAATCAACATTTTTTTACTAAATACCCACAACAGTTTTAGCCACATGTATTGTGCAAAAAATAATAATTTTGATTATTTTGAGAGTGGATGTTTCTAGATTAATTTATGGTAATTAAACATTAAATTTCTTCCATCTGGCATAAAATTTAATGGCAGTGAGTTTTAAAAATCATGTTATATTGTGAATTATTGTGTGAATGGGATTAGTTTGTTATTTGGATACTTAGGCTATTAAAATTGTTTATCTTTTTCTCAAGGAATGGATAGATGTTTAGATCTAGTAATTGAATTTAGATTTAATTGATTTGATGAAACTAATGAATATGTTTTTTTGTTGGGTATTTACTATTTGTTTTAGCGTTTAAATTTATCATTTCTACCTTTTTTCTGAAACTGCAAATAATAACTTGTTTCTGTTAATGCTGTTCATTGTTTTTTTCCTTTACATTTTAAACAAGTGTCTCTGAGGAAGAAATGCAAAATTATGAATCCAAATGCCCAGCAAAAGAGACTGATTTAGACACCATTTGCAGAGATTATCTGAATTTGGACTACTCCAAATGTGATGATCTACAGGACATTCTTAATGGGAAAGTAGTGGGCAGAAAGACTTGTCATGCATGGTTTGAACAGCAAAAACTAGTTTACAATGCCAAAATTCAAAAGTTGAGGAAAAACAAGGTGTACAGAGTTGCTTATTGGTTACAATCTGAGAAGTATGACAATGGTACTGCTTATGATATGCCAATGTACCCGCTAGCAACTGATCTTCTCCATAAAGACTTGGTCTATTGCTAGAAATTGTAATTTGTTACGGACTTACAGCATATAATACAATAATATTAAAGTTCTGATCTTGAGAATATCACAATTTTGAATTGTCAAGGCAGTCTGGGTGTTTATTACTATTTCCATAACAACGACAATTTTGTGATTAGCTACAATTAAGTAACTAACTAATTATATGCTTTAATTTCAGGTCATTCAAGTAAGATGTTTTATATTTGTTTCCGAATGCTTTAATCTATATTAACAACATTTCATTCAGTTTCATTCATTCTCTTAATTTTTTAAGAAAGTTATGGGCTTTTGACTGTCCTCGATCACCGCTTTTGTGTGATAACCATATAACAATTAAAGCACAGCAACAGGCCATCTTGGCCCTTCTAGTCCGTGCCGAACACGTGTTGTCAATGGAAAAGCAATAGGGAACAAGATTCTAATTTTCGAGTATGCAAATGGCCATAGCTTTTTTAATACTGAAGATATGAAAGTGAATTAGGTGTCAAAAGAAACATCTCTTTATGCTTTATCTGATGGGATAAATTGCAGACTTGATTTTTAAAATCTCAACATTTTGTAAGATTGCTACATTGTGGGGATCAGAAGCGTTTCTAATATTGCCTTATTGAATGAAAATGAACCATAGACGGTAATCAAGAGACTGGAATCCCACCCAGAAAGAACAGGAAAACTACAAGTTCGATGTTCCTGGAAGAGAAGTGAAAATCAATTTAACAGTAAATGGAATTTTAAAAAAAAATCGTGGACAAAACATTCTTCCTTGCTTTCAGCTCTAAAACAACACATTTCTGCATCCCCATAAAATAGGTATGTTACAAAACTTACCTTTAGCGGCGCTGCACTTCTGCCGCTCCCCGTGTGCGCGACTTTAGCGCCTGTCAGAGGGGGGCGGGCTTAAAGTGCCGATTTTCACCAGACCAGGATAATCGATGAATGTCGGGCGATTTAATTGCGGAAGAAAAATCGCTCCGACATTTCATCCATTAAGGTATTTTTAAATTACTCTAAGTTATTTGTTAACTAGAGTAATTTAAAAATCACCTTCAAAAGCCGTGACCGCAGACCACCGGAAGCATTTTCCGTAGGGGAGAAAAAAAGGTAAATACTTTATTTTTTTATTAAAAGTTGGTTTTTTGGGAGGCATAAATACTATTTTAATGTTGCGAAATGGGGTCCCCAAAAAATGTATGAACCCCCAGTATTTTCCCCCCGACTTCACCGCTAACCGCAACGTTCCAATCCACCGCATTCCACTAAAACCCACTCGCTAGTTGATTTAAATGGCCATTTATTTACAGGCATTAAACACTAAATTCCTTCCATTTGGCCCAGAAATTCATGAAAATGAGATTTAAAAATTATGTTATATTGTGGATTATTGTGTGAATGTTATTTGGACACTTAGGCAATTAAAAAAAAGTTTATCTTTTCTTAAGAAATTGATAGATGATTAGATCTACTCATTGAATTTTGTATTTAGCTACAATTAGATAACTAACTAATTATATACTTTAATTTCAGGTAATCCAAGTAAGA
The DNA here is from genome assembly GCA_963514005.1 of Raja brachyura. The sequence goes on from OY740798.1 coordinate 31,993,761, forward strand.
TTGTTTAATATTTGTTTCAGAATGCTTCAATCTATAATGACTGAAAATTTCATTGAGTTCTCTTAATTTTTAATAAAGTTATGGGCTTTTAATTTTTCCAGATCACAGCTTTTGAGTTAAGTCAATTGAAAGGCAATGGGAAGCAAGATACTCATTTCCGAGCATGAAAATGGCCATAACTTTCTTAATACTGAAGATATGAAAGTAAATTAGGTGTCAAATTAAACTTCTTGTTATGCTTTATCTGATGGGATAAATTGCAGACTTGATTTTTAAAATCTCAAAATTTTGTAACATTGCTACATAAAATAATGAAATGGAGAATCGCTGTAAACAAACCATTGCTAAATTTCCTAGTGTAGTCCACACCGTTTAGTTGCACTTGTATGGATGTGGTTGTGTGGATGGATATGAAGGAAAAAGGGCAAGTGTGAAACCAGTGTTTGATTACAAAAGATGCACGAGGTGTAGAAGAATATGTCCTCTTCTTTCGTGTGGCGTGCACAGCCTAAAGTTGTAAGACAACTATTTGATCTTCCGTTTGTGCACGTCGAGTTGATTGCATTAGTCGAAACAGGGTGGACCACGTGAAGGTTGCAATCTTCCACTCCGAAGAATATGTCGATTCAAAAGCAGTTAAAAGTCATCTGAAAATTGCAATAAACTGTACGGCATCTTAACTTGGATATCAGTGGAGTAAGCTTCAGATGCATTTTTAAAGTGGAGTCCTGGATGGGCGGATTTAGCATTGTGACTTGATTTGGCCGAGAGTGGCGTGGGCAGCGCTCGCTTCCACCTTCGTGCACCCTCCCCGCGGAGAATAAACGGAGCAGCGTTCCAGCCCCAACCGCCGCGGCATTCGAGCGCGAAACCAGCAGCGGCGCCTCCGGCTCGCGCTCCTCGCGAGGATCAGAGTCGTCGCTGGGCTCGGTTTGGCTGTGGTGCTCTCCGGGTCTGAACGATGCACGTAAGCCTTAAATGGTGGGGTTAACGAACGACCAACCCCATGGGTACTTTTCCAATGGTTCCTGGTGTCGGCTGCAGGCAGCGTGGCATCATTCGGGCCGGACTTTACGGGGCACTGAACTGGCGAACGCGCACCTCCAACTCTGCAGCAATTCTGCGATAATAGGTTTTTACGGGGAGGCGGAGATTGCAGAAATTCCACATCACTCTCTCCGCGGCAACCTTCCGAACAATTTACACCGTAAAGCCCAGCCACTTTTTTAATATCGCCCTGCGAATCTTTATTCAGCAAACATTTGTACAATTTTAGGTGTGTTGTCATATGTACCGGCAACGGAACAATTAGATTTTTACTTGCTGCAACATAACAGGTCTGTAAACACAATACTCATAGATAACACATGAACAACAACTAAAACAAACAATTAATAACCCCTATACCATTGCTAAAACATCCAAATCCTTTGTGCAACCGAAATCAGTTCATAGCCTTGGTTAATGTTTTGCAGTGTTCAAGTGTTCAAGGTTGTTGGGAAGAAGCTGACCCTGAACCCAGTGGTGACGGTTTTCAGACTCTGTGACAGTACATTCAGAAAGTATTCAGACCTTTTCACTTTTTCCACATTTTAAGTATTTGGGTAATTTCTCCGAATCTTCTCTGCAGATCCTCGCAAACTCTGTCAGGTTGGATGGGGAACGTCAATGCACAGCTATTTTCAGGTCCCTCCAGAGATGTTCGGTCGGGTTCAAGTCCGGGTTCTGGCTGGGCCACTCAAGGACATTCAGAGTTGTCACTAAGCCACTCATGCATTGTCTTAGCTGTGTGCTTAGGATCGTTGTCCTGTCCTCCGCCCCAGTCAGAGGTCCAGAACGCTCGAGCAGTTTTTCATCAAGGATCTCTCTGTACTTTGCTCTGTTCATCTTTCCCACGATCCTGATTGGTCTCCCAGTTCCTGCTGCTGAAAAACATCCCCACAGCATGATGCTGCCACCACTATGCTTCACCGCAGGTATGGTATTGGTCAGGTGATGAGCGGTGCCTGGTTTCATCCAGACATGACGCTTGGCATTCAGGCCAAAGAGTTCAATCTTGACTTCATCAGACTAGAGAATCTTGTTTCTCCTGGTCTAATCCTTTAGGTGCCTTTTGGCAAACTCCAAGTGGGCTGTCATGTGCCTTTTACCGACGAGTGGCTTTCATCTGGCCACTCTCTCATAAAGGCCTGATTGGTGGAGTGTTGCAGAAATAGTTGTCCTTCTGTAAGGTTCTCCCATCTCCACAGAGGAACTCTGGAGCTCTGTCAGGGTGACCATCAGGTTCTTGGTCACCTCCCTGACCAAGGTCCTTCTCCCCCGATTGCTCAGTTTGGCCGGGCAGCCAGCTCTATGAAGAGTCCTGGTGGTTCCAAAGTTCTTACATTTAAGAATGACAGAGGCCACTGTGCTCTTCGAGACCTGCAATGCTGCAGAAATTGTTTTTTACCCTTCCCAAGATCTGTGTCTTGACACAATCCTGTCTCAGAGGTCTACAGACAATCCTTCATCTTCTTGGTTTTTGCTCTGACATGCCCTCAACTGTGGGACCTTATATAGACAGGTGTGTGCCTTTCCAAATCATGTTCAATCAATTTAATTTACCACTGGTGGACTCCAATCAAGTTGTAGAAACATCTCAATGATAATGGAAACAGGATGCAACTAAGCTCAATTTTGAGTGTCATAGCAAAGGGTCTGAATACTTATGTAAATATGATATTTCTGTTATTTATTTTTAATTTATTTGCAAAAATTTCTAAACACCTGTTTTCCCATCTTCATTCTGGGGTATTGTGTGTAGATTGATGATAAAAAAAATGTTTTTAATCAATTAAAAAATAAGGCTGTAATGTAACAAAATGTGGAAAAAGTGAAGGGCTCTGAATACTTTCTGAATGCACTGTATATCTTCTTCCCGAAGGCAGGAGTGAAATGAGAGCCTGGCCAGGTGGCGAAGGTCTTTGATGCTGGCTGCCTTTTTGAGACATCACCTTTTATTCATCCATTCAATTAACTCGTGATGGACCAGGCAGTAACCACCACTTTTTGTCATCTCCTTCGGTCTTCTTGGAGAGCACAATATAAGCTGCCACCGTCACATCTGCAGGCAGTGAGCTCCAGGTTAATATGCCTTTCGACCCACAATGTCTGTGCCAACCATGATCCCAAATTAATCAAACTTCATCTGTCTGCACATAACCTTAACCACCCCCCCCATTGACTGCATGTTTATGCACAAGAAGTAGATGACATTTAAAATTTTAATTACAAACATTAACAAAAAATAATTTAGATTATATAACTGGAATTGGAGGAATCACATCTCCAATGTATGGGGTTAAGTCGTTTAGAAGATGCTTTAGCAGTAATAGTGATTTGGTATGTGATCTAAATCTACGACTATTTGATTAGGTTAAATATTTTAATTTCATTTTGACAAAAGGTTGAAACGTGTCAAATCACAGACTTTGTGTTCTCAACTTTGAAGATGTGGAAGATTATGGCATCACTGGTAGTATCTTTTGGATTTCAATTTTTCTGCATTTACAGATGCCAGAAATGCTTATAATTTTGCATTGTAATGACAACATGTTGCAAATTTAGAAAACACTGGTTAGGCTACATTGCATTGTTGTGTGCGATTTTTGTCGTCACTATAGGAAGGATGATTACACTGAAGAGAGTGCAGAGAAGATTCACCAGGATAGAACATAGGCCAATACAGCACAACAACAGGCCTTTTGACACACAATGTCTGTGCTGAACATGACGCCAAGTTAACCTCAACCTGCACGTTATACCTGGACAGGTTCTGAAATCTTACATAGAAACATAGAAAATAGGTGCAGGAGTAGGCCATTCGGTCCTTCGAGCCTGCACCGCCATTCAATATGATCATGGCTGATCATCCAACTCAGTATCCTGTACCTGCCTTCTCTCCATACCCCCTGATCCCTTTAGCCACAAGGGCCACATCTAACTCCCTCTTAAATGTAGCCAATGAATTGGCCTCAATTACCTTCTGTGGCAGAGAATTCCAGAGACTCACCACTCTCTGTGTGAAATCTTATGTCAATCAATTGAATTCAACCTCTCACTTCAACAATCTACTCTTCCCTTCTGCTTCAAGGAAACCTTCATCATTTCAGTCTCCAAGAGAAATAAAGTAACCATTCTCAATGACTACTGCCCAGTAGCTCTAATGCCATCTGTCACAAAATGTGGCATTTACCAACTTCCGTAGATGCACCATAGAAAACATCTTATCATAGAAAATAGGTGCAGGAGTAGGCCATTTGACCCTTCAAGCCAGCACCGCCATTCAATATTATCATGGCTGATCATCCAAAATCAGTACCTCGTTCCTGCTTTCTCTCCATATCCCTTGATTCCATTAGCCTCAACACTCTTGAAAACATCCAGTGAATTGGCTTCTGCTGCCTTCTGTGGCAGAGATGCATCTGCCCACTCACCCAACCTGTCCAAGTCAACCTGTATCCTCATAGCATCCTCCTCACAGCTCACACTGCCACCCAGCTTTGTGTCATCTGCAAATTAGCTAGATGTTACTTTTAATCCCTTCATCTAAATCTTTTTTGTTAAATATCTTTATTTATTAGCGGTACTGTAAGTTACATCAGTGTACATCCCTTGTATTGTATTACAGTCATTGTACCCCTTAATTTTTTTTATTTTAAGGTTTTAGAAAAGAGAGAATAGAGAGAAAAATAGCAGCTTAGAAAGTAGAAAAGTGAAAAAGAAATGTGAAAGTGCCAAAGCGTGACAGAGGCAAAGGAAACCCTTGAAGAGTTAGAAACGGGAATTAAGAGATAGACCCTGGAGAGGAAAAAAAAAAGAAAAAGGGAAAATAGAGAAAGAAAAAAGAAAAGCCAGTTACTTTATTATAAACATCTCGCAAAAGGAATCTACCAACTCGACAGTTTTTCTTCCCCCTTTACCAAGACCCGACACCGGTACTTTTTTGTGGTATTCTTGCACCTTATCCTTTTAATAGATTTATAAATGCAGACCACGTCTTATAGAAACAGTCTGATTTTCCTGCTAGTCGGAGTCTCATATCTTCCAAGTGTAGTGTTTCGAACATAGATGAAATCCACATATTGACTGTGGGTACTGGAGAATTTTTCCAGAATTTTAAGATTAGCTTTTTTCCAGTTATTAAGCCATATTCAAATAGAGTCTTTTGAAACACATTTAATTCAGGGCAATCTTCCGATATCCTGAAAATTATCCAGTCTGCTTCTGGGGTCAGTTTTATTTTAAATATTTTTGTAAAAATTTCAGTCCAAAATGTTTGAATTTTTGTACAAAAGACAAATGAGGGTGCTATATTAGCATCTTGACATTGACATTTATCACATATAGGAGAGACGTTGGGAAAAAGTTTACTTATTTTAGTTTTTGAATAGTATAATCAGTGTAAGATTTTAAATTGTATTAAGGTGTGTCTTACATTAATTGAACATTTATGCACGTTTAATAAATATTCTTCCCACCTTTCTTTGGGAATTTTTATACTTAATTCTTCCAGTAAGTCTGGAGGCATATTGTGATAAACTTGTGCGTATTTTTTCAGATAGTCACAGATTTGGAAATATTTAAAATACTGATTGTTTCCCAAATTGTATTTTAGTTGTATTTGTTTAAATGATAATAGTTTTCCCGATTCATACACATCTCCGAAGATTTTAATTCCAGCTCTTTCCCATTGTATTAATGCTTTATCTATAGTTGAAGGTTTAAATGAGGGGTTTTTACCGATACCCCTCATCTAAATCATTAATGTATTTTGTAAATAGCTGCGGTCCCAGCATTGAGCGTTGCGGTACCCCACTAGTCACTACCTGCCATTCTGAAAGGGACCCGTTAATCCCTACTCTTTGTTTTCTGTCTGCCAACCAATTTTCCCTCTTCTTCCCTCTTCTTTTGGCCTGAAGATACAAAGCATTTACCATCAGATTCAGGAACAGCTTTTTCCCTGCTGTTATCAGACTACTGAACAGTCCTCGCATAGATGTCCTGATCTTCCAACCTTCCACATTGTGGAATTGAACTTATTCTCTATAACTAACATTGCATCTATGCTCTGGTATGTTTTTTGCGCTATCACTTGTATTTGTGTATGGCTTTATATACAGTATGCTCCAATTGCACACCATGCAAAGGACGTTTTTCACTGTAACTCCACACATGTGACGATAATAAACCAATATAAAAACCAAGAACACGATACACACTATTTAAAAGTTTCATTTTTCCATTTAATAATTTCAGTTTTGTAGTGATTTTAATGAAGCGTGTAATGAATATAATCAGTGATAAAACTGGAGAATCTTCAATAATTTTCAACCTCTCTGTCCCACTCCCACCGACTAGGAGCTGCATATCTCAAAGACACCAGATAAATATGCCTTCACAAGGGTAAACACGTGGAAAATGGCTGGCCTGGATGGAGTCCGTGCACCAGTTTTGGCCAGTTTTCACCCTCTCACTTGGAACAATCTACTGTACTGTCCTACTTCAAAGAAACCTTCATTTGTCTGGTCTCCAGGAAAAATATAGTGACTGTCTCAATGACCACTGCCCAAAAGCTCTAACATCGACCATAATCAAGTATAATGAAAGGTTAATAATAGTTCGCATCTACTACACCAGTCTTTCGAGCAATCTAAATTCCTTGCAATATGCCTACAGGAAAAATAGATCAAAGGAGGATGCCATCTCCCTTGATCTGCATTTAGCTCTGGAAACCTTAATCATAAGAACACCTATGTCAGATGCTATTCATTGTCTACAGCTCAGCCTTCACCACCCTAATACTAAATAAGCTTATCCTTAAACATTCAGACCTTGGCCCTGGGGCCTTTGTTTGCACCTGGCTTTGTATTTCATGACTGCACTCTCAGTCAGTTAGAATTAGTGAATTAGTCATAATGTTTCCTCCACCCTGACCCTCCATGCTGGTGCTCCTCAAACTTATATGCTCAGTACGCTACACTACTCCATGTACACCCATGACTGACCATATACACTGCCAACTCGATCTTTATATTTGTGATGAGACTGCCATTGTTGGACAGATCAATAACAACGATGAGGTGGACTACAGGAAAGAGATTGAGAATCTTGTGTCATGGTGTCAGGACAACAATCTAAAGGGGCTGTCCCACTGCAGCGACCTAATTCGCGAGTTTAGGAGAGTTTGAAAAAAATATCATGTTGAAGACCTCCGACTATGTAGAAGACCTCCTTTGACTATGTTGAAGACTAGCTTTTGGAAAATTGGACACCGAATAGTGGAGAGTGAAGACGACCTCCTTCGACTATGATGAAGACTATCTATGACTACCTTTGACTACCCTCGATTACCTACGACCAACATGCCGACTACGACCTAATACGACTAAACCTAGAGTTTAAAAAGCATCGATTTTTTTCCATGGCGACCTTTTTTTACTCACCATGATCTAGCTGAGGCCTCGAGTACGCAAGGACTACCCTCGAGCATGAAGGAGAGTTACAAAGACCTCCTAGAATCTCGTGTCGACCATACTACGAGTATGAGACGAGGGCAAACTCGCCAGAACTCGCGGATTAGGTCGCCGCAATGGGACAGCTCCTTAACTCTTAATGTAAGCAAGATGAAAGAGTTGATTGTTGATTTAAGCAAGCGAGAGGTGAACACACCCCGTACGTATCAACGGAGCTGCTGTGGAGATGGTTGACACAAGTTTCATATCACCAGCAAGCTGACCTGCTCTTTTCACATTGATGCTGTAATCAAGAAAGCGTTGCAGCATATTTACTTTCTCAGGCGTGTGAGAGATTCGGTATGTCCATGTTGATTCTCTTGAACATCTACAGATGCGCTATGGAAATTATTCTGATGCAATGCATCTCACTTTAATTAGGCAGCTCCTGTGCCCTTGACCACCTGAAGCTGAAGAAAGTGATGAATGCAGCCCAGCCCATCAGAGGCTTGTCACTTCTAACCAGTCCATCTTACTGATGTGTTGCATCAGGATGACTGAAAGTATCATTGTGGATACCTGCCACCCTGGCTGTTCCCTTTTCTCTCATCTACATAAAAAAGATACAGATGTCTAAAAGCCTGGAAGTCCAGACTATTTCCCACTGATATCAGACTCCTGAACTAATGACCTCTTTGCCACATACTGTTACTTTTGACTCTACTTCATTCAGTTATTCCATAATTATTGTACCTAATTTTTCTTGCACTACTTCAGATTGCTCTACTTTCACTGTTTTACTGTTTATTTGCACTTGTCATTGATTTATTGTAGTGTTTATCACTAATTTATTACACTGTTTACTCTATGAGCTTCATGTGGACAAGGAATTTCATTATATCCTAGCGTATATGACATCAGACTAAGCTGAAACTGATTGATAGGAAAGCAATAATTTCAAAACATGATTCTCCCCAGGCTGCAATTGGTTGTGGCGTCAAAAGTAAGGTTTTGTGACTTAGAAATGCTGTCTGAAGTGACTCAAAGGTAACTTTTCATTCTGTTGACAGAAGTATTATTCTTTTTTTCCTGCAGCATTCAAAGAAACTTATAAATTCGGTGGAGCATTGTGTGGATGATGCATTGAACGGGCTTGTGGCCTGGAATGTAGGAATGCAGCTGGTGGAGGGTTATCGTATAGTCGTCAGGTCTGACTTGGACAACATCAAAGGCAAAGTGGCTGTGTTGTCTGGAGGAGGTTCTGGACATGAACCAACTCATGCAGGTAATAATGCCTAAACCTTAATTAGAGTATAAGACCCTTCTCAACTGAAATATCACCTATTCCTTTTCTCCATAGATGTTGTCTGACCCTCTGAGTTACTCCAGCTTTTGGTGTTTATCTTCGGTTTAAACCAGTGTCTGCAGAACTTCCTACATCTTAATTACAGTAAATCTGTAATGACAGATTTTACATCGTCTCAAGGATTTAGTCATGATAATCACTTTAATTGATGACCGAGGATCAGAAGGTAATCTAAACGCACTCACAAGCTCTCCACGAAACATTCAATGCCGTCAAAAGATAAATCTTCCAAAAACAGTCTCTTGATTAATAGTTTCTTTATTGTAGTAGTACAAACAGTAAGATAATCATAAAGGCTTCTTCTTGTATAAGTACATTTCAATCATACTCGTGGTCCTACTTGTGCATGGTCAAAAACTGTCTCTTCCCTGATCTTCTTCGAACTAAACTAAACCTCCATGGGAGTCTGCGTGAGAATCCCCGCCCAAAACAAAAAATAAGGTATTATCTATCAGCATTCAGACTTCTTTAGCGATTCTTCCATCTTCACTTTCGCCTTCTAGAAGTAAGCATAACTTGGTTATTAGTCTTATTAAAACATTGTTCTTAGTCTGAAGTTGTACTGTACACCAAACTATTAACGTCAGGCATGATACCCAGTATATAGTCCAAAGCTGAAAAGTCCAAAGTTTTGACAGCATTAAACTTCTTCCTCCATGTCCGATCAGTTCATGGATATGTCGTAACATGTTGATATGTGAAAGTCCTTCGAGAGAATAATAGGATGCTTGGCCCCTTCAGGCATTGCCAGTCTATTCAGACGACCTCCAACTCTCAGAAGTCATTCCAATAGAAGTCATGGATCAAGCTTGTGCAATTGACTGCCTCTTTTGACACCATTTACTCCAGCTTCTAACATCGATATTTCTTCTTTGTATTTCTGTCTTTGACAGAAAAAAAATCGTATTTTCCGCTTTGAAGAGATCATCAAGATGTAAACCCTGTACATCGTTCGATGCCTTAAAAACGTACATCTTTTCAACCTGTGAGAGACAGAATGATTAAACCACATTGTGAGGGACAGAACGAGCAAACCATTGTCCTTGGTTAGGGAACATTGTTTGAAAACGGAGGAGATTGCTGATGCAGCTGTAACTGCAAGAAACTGGCTACTAGGCTAAAGGGGATTAAATAGGTTAGGTGAATAACTACTGCGCTTGCTTAATGAGGTAAATTAATATTGCTTATACGCCCCGATCGGGAAACTGCTAATTACCATGAACATGCTATGTATGATCTGGGAAGTACCATGGGCGTTACAGGAAGAGTGTGCACCTCAGCGCTCCGATTGGAAGGAGCCAGAAGGGGAGGCTGATTCAATGTAATTGTGTTGTATAAGGGGAGAATACTTTCTTGACCTCGGTGTGTCTCGGTTTGGAGAGGCACCCGATTCTGCAGACTCGTAAATAACAGCATTTCTTGTTTCCACCACTTTGTCCCTGGCATAGTGATTGTGGGCACCAAAAATACATCTCACAAACATTTTCCTTTAGTTTTTCAGGATCTTCTTTAAAAAAACTTTCCGCAATCTCTTTCCTTTTTTGAGCAAACAGCAATAACCTTGTTTTGGCTTTAAGAAACCATGCCACCACATTCACCAGTTTCTTCCTGGATGAAACATGGATAATTAAATCATTTATTGTGTTTGATGAATCTTTAGCAATAACGTTCACTGTGATATTTTGTTTAATTTCTTTCAGCAACAGCCTTATTGTTGTATTGGAAAGCATTCCACTAGATGACAGAGCCAAGGTGACCGGGGAGTTGGATTTGGACAAAGACAATCTGCCAATTGAAAGAGCACTGGGATTGCACTGGTGTGTCGAATCAGATGTGTTCAAATTCACAATCTCGATTCAGGAGCGACCATGTACAAGAAGGGGTATCCTATCTGACTGGTTTTGTTTATGACCCTTTGGGATTTCCCGCACATTAGCAGAGATTTCAAATCCTTGCTCAAACTTTGGCCATTCTCAGTCTGGCCTACAGAGAAACCTTGGTCCATTGATCCGTCTCTTATTGCTTAAGAAGTGGTCTGCTGTTAGTCCTCTAGAAGTTTCATCCGCAGGATTTTCCTTTGTGTTAACATATTTCCACTGTGAAACATTAGTAGCACCCCTTACATAAGATATTCTGTTTGCTACAAATGTTGGAAAACGTTTGTTCTCATTTGTTGAAGTACTATCAGTCCAGAAGATAGATTCTTCCAGTTGAAGCTGTAGTTCTTTCCTTAGCATTATGTCAACTTTAACAGCTAAGACTGCGGCAGTAAGTTCCATTCTGGGAATTTTCATTTGCTTCAATGGTGCCACTCTGGTCTTTCCCATTAAGAATGCACCATGTATTTCATTTATATCATTTTCCAGTCTTAGATGTACCGTAGACACTTTCACTTGCGTCAGAAAGGTGATTCAGCTGTGCATATCTGATTCGACCAAAGTTTGTAGGCTTCATTCACCGGTCCATTTTGAATTCTAAGATCTTGTTGAGATCTGGTAACCATTCTGTCCATCGGTGAGAGGAAGTTTGCGTTATACACTCATCCCATCCAAGTTTTTCCGTACAAAAATCCTGCAAAATGGAGGCAGTGTAAATTGTGCGAGAAATCCCAAAGGGTCATAAACAAAACCAGTCACAGATAGGATACCCCTTCTTGTACATGGTCGCTCCTGAATCGAAATTGTGAATTTGAACACATCTGATTCGACACACCAGTGCAATCCCAGTGCTCTTTCAATTGGCAGATTGTCTTTGTCCAAATCCAACTCCCCGGTCACCTTGGCTCTGTCATCTAGTGGAATGCTTTCCAATACAACAATAAGGCTGTTGCTGAACATCTTGGAAAGCGTGAATCCTCCCTTATTGCAGGATTAGGGAAGAGGGAAGTCAGATGTTTTACCATTTGAATTGCTTCCTGCTCCGTCGACATGGATTTTAAGCAATCATCCACATAAAAATTATTCTTCACAGTTATTGTCACTTCTGGAAAGTGAGCTTTATTGTCCTCTGCGGTCCTCCTTAATGCAAAGTTCGCACAACTTGGTGATGACACCGCTCCAAGGAGATGTACCTTCATCCGGTATTCAACAAGATCTTGTGCATCCCCATCAGGCCACCATAGGAATGTGTTTTTCTGATACTTTGACGATGAAACATCGCTTTAATATCAGCCATCAAAGCAATTGGTTCTTGTCAGAATTTAATAAGAACTCCAATGAGTGAGTTTGTAAGGTCCGGACCATGCAGTAGTTGACAGTTGAGTGATGACCCTTTGAAGACTGCAGCACAGTCAAAGACCGCCTTCAGGGTCCTTTTCTTCGAGTGACACACGCCATGGTGCGGAATATACCAAAGCTCTCTGTCACTTCGATTTAGTTGGTTTGTTGGTACCATTTTCGCATAATCATTGTCAATCATGTCCATTAGGAAAGATGTATTCTCACCAAACTTGCGTTTCAGATTCTGGGTGTGCTGCTCTGCAATGCGACGATTATTCGGCAGACAAACACTTTCTTGTTAGAAAGGTAAGTCTAGACAATAGTGTCCGTCTATCATCTTTACTGAGTAGTTCATAATATCCAAGAACTTTAACTCCTCCCTGGACATTCTTCTGATTCCTTACTGGTACTTTCATTGAAGTCATGATTGTATTGCTTGATCAATAGTTCTTCGAATTTAACAGTAGATATTTGATTGAGAGCAGCAGCAGCAGCAAGGTGGGTATTCTGGTTCCTGCTTCTGTTGTTCCTTTTCAAGGAGCCATAGATAACCCATCCGAGTACGGTTTTCACAGCAAACGGTCCATCCCTTTTGTTACTGCAGAATGAACTAGCTGCTAATCATGGCCTACGCGATCCGTAATTCCAGTGATCTATTTGACTCCGTGGTTAAGTTGAACAAACACTGATTTATTTCCAAACATGTCCAAAACTTACATGCAGGGTCAGAAATGTTAAAACACAGTAAAACACGGTCCGACACGGTAAGAAAACCATGTGACTCCACAGCTAGCTCTATGATTCTCACTCTGACTCTGTTTTTACAGCACTACAGACAGAAAAATAAACAAGGAGCACCCTCTACAGGACATACTATACATTTATCAAACATTATAAACCAGTCTGTTCTGGGCACAACAATGCAACAAAAAACAGTAATTAAACATTTTTAAACTCACTAAATATGCTTATTCTGGTACTGGAATAAAAGGAATTAATTATACACCCTTGGCTCCTCACAGTCTGTATAGGTTCCAATGCCTTCAAAGCATTCATTCCAATTAGTAGGTCGATACCAGAATTTATTTTAGGTATCTTGACATCCTTCAAGTAAGGCCATTGTTTCAAGTCCTCATGTCTGGGTATATTTTGAAGACAAACAGGTATGGTCTCATGTGTAAAAACTCAGATATTGGTATAAAATTGTCTTCATCCAGACTAGATATTTCCATACTTGTAAGTAATGACTAACGCACTCTTTCTCTTCATTCATGTTACGCAATAGAATCGTAACCTTTTCTCCTGTAATGTCCAGCCTTCTCATCAAGCTTTCTGTACAAAAGGTAGCCGAACTTCCATGATCCTAAAATGCATATGTTTGCAACACTATATTTGTCTTGCTCTTCTCCATGGATTGTCACCTTGTCGTGCTGGAGAAGCTTGTGTGGTCCTGAGATTCTGAGAGCGATGCCGTCTGGAGCTATGCTCCTGGTAGGGCCACCCATGGCGGTAAGGTCAAGTGGGAGGTCTCTGACAAAGAGCAATCCAACCAAGACCTCAACGGTTGAACTGGCGGAGGATGATGGCACACTTTAGTGGAGCGTCACAACGGCTGGGAAAGCGGATGAAGGCTGCAGCAGAAAAGGGTCTTTGGTCGTCTTGGATTCCATGCCACTGGATCCTGACTCGGATCTGTCTAGAACCGTGTGGTGGCTGTCTGTGCACCAGTCTCCCCACATTAAACAAAGTAACACACAGGTGTCCACCTAACACCCTGGATTAAGTCCTATGGCGATCGGCAAGTGGCGACGGGGGCAGGATTGTGAAATCTGGAAGCCCCTAGTCATGAGCTGGCACATCAGGCGGTGGGTGCTAGATTTAGTCGCTGTACTCTTGGAATAAAGCAGAAGAGCCCTTTGGCAGCTGCACCCATGACTGAGCAGTCCTCTTTAGGACCCACTCTGCTCATCCCACTTGGGGAAAGGGCTAGAAAAGGTGCCCTAAAAATAGCCTGCCTCAAACTTACCGACTGGATTACCGCGTCCAGAGGTATCACCACACTCAGCCAGAAACACAGAAATACGAATATGAACTTTGGAGCATGGAATGTGCGCACATTGATGGATTGTGCAACCAGTAACAGACTAGAGAGGAGAACCGCGATCATCGCAAGAGAACGGAGAAGATGCCGGATTGACATAGCTGCCCTTTCTGAAACCTGGCGGGCAGACGAAGGACAACCGAAGGAGGAGAAGGGTGGCTACATTTTCTTCTGGAAAGGAAAAGCTGCTGATGAGCCCAGAATCTATGGTATTGGGTTTGCCATCAGGAACCAGCTCATCAGCCACCTCTCTGAACTTCCTGTGGGAATCAGTGAACGTCTCATGACCATCTGTCTGGTGCTTGCCAACAACCAGATGGCAACAGTTGTGAGTGCCTATGTCCCTTCTTTAGACTCTGAAGAGGAAGTAAAAGAGACCTTCTATGCCTGCTTGGATGAGACTCTGTCTACAATCCCCAGCAAGGATAAAATTATTCTCCTAGGAGACTTCAACGCCAGGGTCTGCCAGGACCAACACATCTGGAAGGATACCATAGGAAAGGAAGGCATCGGGAACATCAACTCCAATGGAGCTGTGCATCTCAGCAAATGTGCTCAGCACGACCTCATCATCACTAACACCCTCTTTCGCCAGAAAAACAAACTAATGGCATCTTGGAGACTCCCACGCTCCAAACAGTGGCATCTCATTGACTATGTCATTGTACGAGCCAGGGACCGCCGTGACGTGACCATCACAAGGGCCATGATCGATGCAGATGACTGCTGGACAGATCATCGCCTCATCTGCTCCATGATGTCCATCAAACTCAAGAGGAAGAGGAGGATTCAAACAAAGCAGATCTGGCCTAGGCTGAACCTTCAAAGCCTGGAGGAAACTGCCACCCTGCAGCGATTTCAGGCTTCTCTTGGGGAAAGCCTCAAACAGGAATATCCTGATGATATTGAAGGGCACTGGAGCCGGGTCAAATCCACCATCCTTCATACCTGTAAAACATCCTTGGGTGCAAGTCCGGAAAACACCAGGACTGGTTTGATGAGAACGACACAGAGATAGAACAGCTCATCTCCAAGAAAAGGAAAACCTTTCGTGCCTGGCAAAATGATGTAACCTGCAAGGCTGAAAAAGCGGCTCACTCCAGAGCCAAGGCGGACGTCCAGAGCCGGGTGAGGGAGCTTAAGAACTCTTGGTGGACAGATCAGGCTCTGGAAATCCAGAGAATGGCAGAGTCGGGTGACACCGGAGGCTTCTTCAGTGCCACTAAGGCCGTCTATCGTCCAAGCTACCGCGGCCTAACTTCCCTGCGCTCAAAAGAAGGACAATAACTGCTGATGGACAGTGAGTCCATCAACGCCCGATGGAAAGAGCACTTCCAGGAACTCCTCAAACATCAGAGTACAACTGAACCAGACATTACCCACCGCATCCCCCAGAGTCCCATCAGAGAAGACATGGAAGAGCCTCCCATTTTGACAGAGGTTCAAGTTGCAATCAAGAACCTTAAGAACAACAAGGGCACAGGTCCAGTGGGACCCCAGCTGAGATCTTAAAGGAAGGTGGACTGGAGCTGCTGTACCATATCCATGCCCGACTCCTCATGGTCTGGGAAAAAGAAGAACTTCCCTCAGAACTCAGGGATGCTCAAATAGTGACCATTTTCAAGAAGGGGGACAAGGCTGAATGTGGAAACTGCAGGGGCTTCTCGCTACTGTCAACAACAGGCAGTCCTAGCTCGTGTCCTCACAAAACGACTTCTACCACTGTCTGTGGAGGTACTCACAGAATCACAGTGTGGCTTTCGCCCATCCAGAGGTACAGCAGACATGATATTCACAACATGCCAACTCCAGGAAAAATGCCGTGAACAAAGGCAGCCTTTGAACAAAGGCAGCCTTTGTACATGGCCTTCATAGTCCTTACGAAGGCTTTTGACTCAGTAGACCGCCAGGTTGTTTGGAGCATACTATTAAGGTACGGTTGTGTCGACAAGTACATCAGAATATTGAGGCTTCTACATGATGGCATGTCGGTCACAGTGCTCAGCAACTGCACCACTGAGTCCGAGCCTTTCACTGTGGAAACGGGGGTCAAACAGGGATGCATTATCGCACCCACCCCCCTTGTCATCTTCATTGCTGCCATACTTCTAAGCTGCCACAGGGGATCCCAATCCTCTTCAGAACTGACGGTGAGCTCTTCAACCTTAATAGGTTGAAGGCCAAGAGCAAAGTCAGTAACACCGCCATCATGTAGCTTCAGTACATGGACGACTGCGCCATTGCAGCACACTCTGCAGAAGACCTCCAGGGCATCCTGAATGCCTTTGCCGAGGCATACAGCGCCATGGGCCTAGCCTTAAATATCAAGAAGACCCAGGTCCTACATCAACCTCCATCCAACCAGCCATCTATGCAGCCCACTATCAAAGAGGACGACACCACTCTTGAAAATATTGACCACTTCCCCTACCTTGGCAGCATACTATCCTCAAAAGCTGACATCGACTCTGAGGTCAACCATTGCCTGAGTTGTGCCAGCGGAGCCTACGCCAGACTCAGGAAAAGAGTCTTTGAAGACCGAGACTTAAAGGCTCAAAATAACTGCTGGTCTACTCTCCACCCTGTTGTATGGAGCCGAGTCATGGACCACCTACAGCAGGCACTTCAGGGCACTGGAACAATACCGCCAAAGATCCTTACGAAATATTCTGTGGATCAGCTGGGAGGACAAACGCATCAACATCAGTGTTTTGGAGGAAGCCAACATGACCAGCATCACCACCACAATATTGCAGCACCAACTTCGATGGACTGGCCATGTCATCCGCATGTCCAACACACGTCCCCCTAAACAAATCCTGTACACGCAATTGAAGAAAGGTCGGCGAGCCCCCGGCGTACCAAAGAACCGCTTCAAGGACAACATCAAGAACAGTCTGGAGAAATTCCACATCACATCAAGCAGCTGGGAGCATATTGCACTGGACAGGTACTCCTGGAGGAAATCCGTGCAGGGAGGAGCTGCACTTCACGAAATGGAACTACGTCATCTCGCAGAGACAAAGCGACAGCACCGTAAGGAGAGAGAGAAGGGGGATCGACGACTACCAACCACCGCCATTCTCCACTGCTCACATTGCACCAAGGTATGTGGATCACGGATCGGCCTCTACAGACATCTGCAGACCCACAAGCAGATAACCCTATGGAGAGGACAGTCATACTCGTTTAGAGTGACCGTCGATGATGATGATGATTCATCTTGCTATTCTTTACTTGTACTTGTAAGATAGAGAAGATACAGGTTCCTACCCCTGTCCCAATATGGGCAGTTACCTGAGGTGAGGTGACAGCATCACTGGTAGCTGGCTTTGCCTTCTGTCTATTTGCTTCGGCTCAGTGTTAAGTGCTTCAGGATGATCTTGCTTGCACTTATCACAAGTTATAGGACTCTTACAGTCTTTAATCATGTGTCCTTTCTTCAAACATCCAAAACAGATTCCCTTCTCCTTTAAGAAATCCATCTTTTCTTTATATTCCTTCTTGAATTTCCGACACCACCTTATGGTGTGACTAACTTCGTTGCATGACAAGCAGAACCATCTTGGCTTAACAGTAGATGTATATCCTTTCTTTTCGCCTTTTGTTTCTCCAGTTTTACAGCAGTAGCAAAACTACTTCACTTAGGTCCTGATCTTCCTTTTGTTTTAGTAAAGGTAGAACCTTTGACGTTCGCTGGTTTAGGATCTTGAATATTCCCATGGCGCAGACTTGACATATTTCGTACTCCCCTGGCTATGAAATTCACCAGATCAGGAAACATGGCTTCTCCTTCCTGTATCGTAATAAGGTGGATGAGTTGAATGTGCAGATAGTTATTAATGAATATGATATAGTTGGGATCACGGAGACATGGCTCCAGGGTGACCAAAGCTGGGAGCTGAACATCCAGGGATATTCAATATTCAGGAGGGATAGACAGAAAGGAAAAGGAGGTGGAGTAGCATTGCTGGTTAGAGAGGAGATTAACGCAATAGAAAGGAAGGACATTAGCTTGGAGGATGTGGAAACGATATGGGTAGAGCTGTGAAACACTAAGGGGCAGAAAACGCTAGTGGGAGTTGTGTACAGGCCACCTAACAGTAGTAGTGGAGTTGGGGATGACATATAACTGGTAAAACAGTTATAATGGGTGACTTCAATCTACATATAGATTGGGTGAATCAAATTGGCAGGGGTGCTGAGGAAGAGGATTTCTTAGAATGTATGCGGGATAGTTTTCTAAACCACGATGTAGAGGAACCAACAAGAGAGCAGGCTATTGTGGAATGATCTTCCAGCAGAAGTGGTGGAGGCAGGATCGATTTTAACATTTAAAAGTAAAGTGGATAGGTATATGGACGGGAAGGGAATGGAGGGGTATGGTCTGAGTGCAGGTAGATGGGACTAGGGGAAAATAAATGGTTGGCACGGACTGGAAGGGCCGAGAAGGCCTGTTTCCATGCTGTAATTGTTATATGGTTATTCTAGACTAGGTACTGAGTAATGAGGAAGGGTTAGTTAGCAGTCTCGTTGTGCGTGGCCCCTTGGACAAGAATGACCATAATATGGTTGAATTCTTCATTAGGATGGAGAGTGACATTGTTAATTCAGAAACAAGGGTCCTGAACTTAAAGAAAGGTAACTTTGAGGGTATGGGATGTGAAGTGGCCAAGATAAACTGGCAAGTGATTCTTAAAGGGTTGACGGTGGATATGCAATGGAAGGCATTTAAAGACTGCATGGATGAACTACAACAATTGTTCATCCAAGTTTGGCAAAAGAATAAATCAGAGAAGATTGTGCATCCATGGATAACAAGGGAAATCAGGGATAGTATCAAAACTAAAGATGAAGCATACAAATTAGCCAGAAAAAGCAGCCTACCAGAGGACTGGGAGAAATTCAGAGTGCAGCAGAGGAGGACAAAGTTCTTAATTGGGAAAGGGAAAATAGATTAAGAAAGAAAACTGGCACGGAACATAAAAACGGACTGCAAAAGTTTTTATAGATATGTGAAGAGAAAAAGGTTAGTTAAAACAAATGTAGGTCCCTTGCAGTCAGAAACGGGTGAATTGATCATGGGGAACAAGGACATGGCAGACCAATTGAATAACTACTTTGATTCTATCTTCACAAAGGAAGACATAAATAATCTGCCGGAAATAGCAGGGGACCGGGGGTCAAATGAGATGGAGGAACTGAGTGATATCCAGGTTAGGCGGGAAGTGGTGTTAGGTATATTGAATGGATTAAAGGCCGATAAATCCCCAGGGCCAGATAGGCTGCATCCCAGAGTACGTAAGGAAGTAGCCCCAGAAATAGTGGATGCATTAGTGATAATCTTTCAAAACTCTTTAGATTCTGGAGTAGTTCCTGAGGATTGGAGGGTAGCTAATGTAACCCCCTTTTTTAAAAAGGGAGGGAGAGAGACAATGGGAAATTACAGATCAGTTAGTCTAACATCGGTAGTGGGGAAATGCTAGAGTCAGTTATTAAAGACGGGATAGCAGCACATTTGGAAAGTGGTGAAATCATTGGACAAAGTCAGCATGGATTTATGAAAGGTAAATCATGTCTGACGAATCTTATATAATTTTTTGAGGATGTAACTAGTAGAGTGGATAAGGGAGAACCTGTGGATGTGTTATATCTGGACTTACAGAAGGCTTTCAAACAGGTTCCACATAAGAGATTAGCATACAAACTTAAAGCACACGGTATTGGGTGTTTAGTATTGATGTGGATAGAGAACTGGCTGGCAGACAGGAAGCAAAGAGTAGGAGTAAACGGGTAATTTTCAGAATGGCAGGCAGTGACTAGTGGGGTACCGCAAGGCTCAGTGCTGGGACCCCAGCTATTTACAATATATATTAATGATCTGGATGATGGAATTGAATGCAACATCTCCAAGTTTGTGGATGACACGAAGCTGGGGGGCAGTGTTGGCTGTGACGAGGATGCTAGGAGGCTGCAAGGTGACTTGGATAGGTTGGGTGAGTGGGCAAATGCATGGCAGATGCAGTATAATGTGGATAAATGTGAGGTTATCCACTTTGGCGGCAAAAACAGGAGGGTAGATTATTATCTGAATGGTGGCCGATTAGGAAAAGGGGAGATGCAACGAAACCTAGGTGTCATGGTACACCAGTCATTGAAAGTAGGCATGCAGGTGCAGCAGGCTGTGAAGAAAGCGAATGGTATGTTGGCATTCATAGCAAAAGGATTTGAGTACAAGAGCAGGGAGGTTCTACTGCAGTTGTACAGGGTCTTGGTGAGGCCACACCTGGAGTATTGCGTACAGTTTTGGTCTCCTAATCTGAGGAAATACATTCTTGCCATAGAGGGAGTACAGAGAAGGTTCACCAGACTGATTCCTGGGATGGCAGGACTTCCATATGAAGAAAGACTGGATAGACTCGGCTTGTACTTTAGTAGTTTAGGAGATTGAGGGGGGATCTTATAGAGACTTACAAAATTCTTAAGGGGTTGGACAGGCTAGATGCAAGATGATTGCTCCCGATGTTGGGGAACTCCAGAACAAGGGGTCACAGTTTAAGGATAAGGGGGAAGTCTTTAAGGACCGAGATGAGAAGATCTTTTTTCACACAGAGAGTGGTGAGTCTGATGAATTCTCTGCCACAGAAGGTAGTTGAGGCCAGTTCATTGGCTATATTTAAGAGGGAGTTAGATGTGGCCCTTGTGGCTAAAGGGATCAGGGGGTATGGAGAGAAGGCAGGTACAGGATACTGAGTTGGATGATCAGCCATGATCATATTGAATGGCAGTGCTGGCTCGAAGGGCCGAATGGCCTACTCCTGCACCTAATTTCTATGATTCTATGATTCTATCTGGCCTGCATTATCTCTCCCCTTTTCTTTAAGTCTGAAGGGCAGTTTAAGAATAATAGCCTGCATATTGCCAACAACATTCAATTCGTCCATGTGGTTGAGTTTGCTCATCGCATTACAATAACCTCAAAGAAACATCGTAAACTCGTTCAATGCCTCCACATCTTCTGCCTTGATAACCGACCAGGCAAAGGCATTCTTCATGTACGCATTAGCAATCTTCTGTTCATTACCAAACATTCTTTGAGCAACTCTTTTGCCTTTAGATATCCCTTTTCTGCAGGCAAATGTTGACAACTAGTAACAAGCTGTGGTGCATGTCCGCCTGTGTATTGTTCAAGAAAGTTTAAGCAATCTCCCAAATTACTAGTTTTCATTTCCACACCTTCTTGGAACCGTCTTATGAAAGTTTCCTATTGCAAAGAATCACTGTCATATGTAGGAATTTCCTATTTTGTTGAGCTTTGAGCTCACTGATTTTCGATTGATTCCTCACCAATTCATAGAATTCATGTTGAGATCTCTGTTTGGGCACAGATGGATGATAAGCAGCTCAAGCCTGTAAAACATGCCAAGGGGATGCTGAAATGAAGTTTTGTCGCCCATCCACTGGCTCCGTGCTAGCTCTGAGTCACAAAGCCAGATATTCTCTGGCTGTAGATACAATTTAGGTGCTGCTTCCTTTCCTGTTAAGGAACCTTTCTTCTGAAATACACTCGAGCCACTTCTGAATCTTGGACTCCATTGTCTCTTTCTCCATTGTGGCAATTTCCAACTTCATGGTCATTTCCAGTCGTTCCTTCACTCTCTTCAGCTGTTCTTCATGTTCCGCAGCCTCTGTTAAACTGCCTTTCTCGCTCTTCAGCTTTTGTCAAGCTGCCTTTTCTGCTCTTCAGCTTCTCTCTCAAACTGCCTTTTCTGCTGCTCAAGCTTATGTTTTCTTTCCAAGGAGGCAGTTTCTAGCGAGAGAGCAGCAAGTTCAGCTTTGAATTTCACTTGGTCAGAGACTCTTGAGATTGAACTGGCTACAGAACCAGACTTATGTATTGATCTTCGTGTTGAAACGTTTGAGATATTATCTTGTGGCATTACTTCTTCCATTTGGGTACCTTGTTGCGTAGCATCTCTTGCTATAGCACACGTGGTCCTTTGTTCAACTTCAGCTAACCATTTCTTCGCATCTTTCATTAAAAATCATCAAATATCTCCACCCTTTCTTTGAACCACTGGTCTTTCGAACTCTTTCGAGTTCCTCGAGCTGTGAATCCAGCAGTGTTTTTTGTTTATCTCCAACTTCTTTACCGAGGCTGAATAGTTGTCCCAGGTTAGACCCTACTGTCTTCACGTTCTCATCTGATTCCATTAGTTCTTTCTGGAATTAATTTAACTTGATCAAGTTCTTCCATAACTTGTTTCTTCCCTTCTGGATTTTTTCCAGGTAAGCTACTTCCCCCTTCTCAGTTTGCTTGGTCTCTCTCCTCTCATATCTTCTCCCCACAGCTCCCCACCTTCTGGCTTTTCTTCGCCTGGCTTACCTGTCGAAGATTCCATGACTCCCTCTGGCGGTGTTTCTTCACATGGCTTACTTGCTTCTTCTTGCTCCATGAATTAAACAGATCTTGGCAGGCTGCCAAATCTGCTAATAAGAGAAACATAATTTCTTCAGTCTGCTTCTGACTTTACTGATAAACATTCAATACTTGAGCATAAATCCCAAACAATTGTTCATTCTGGTGCAGTGTTCCATAAACACACAAAAGAATCCAAAATAAAACTGGACTTTCAGAAAGCAGCCAATTATCCAAGGCCATGGCTTGCTTCTCTTCACATTAAGGTAAACAAGCGTCTTGGCTGCTTTCCAAAACTTTAGCAGAACTGGCTTCTATCACAGACTTTTTTAATCACTTTAAAATGTGACGAATCATTCGAACTTTTCACAGCATCTCGGTAAGAAACTGTTCAAATTAATGCGTTCCAGTTTTCAAATTTAAAGCATAATACAATAGCTGTTCATTACTCACACTCTTGATCAGTGAAGTTTTCAATCTTCAGATAAGTTAAGTGGCTTTGTCGATTAACCTACCAAAAAGTAGGCTCTAAAACTGTTCAAGCTATAATCTCTGGCAGAGATTTAGCTTCTTCAGTTCCTCTTGTACGGAACCAGTCTTCAGTTCCACTTCTACGGAACCAGTCTTCTGGCAGTAATCTCTCACAGAGATCCAGCCCAATCTTCTGTCCCTCTTCTATGGGACCAATCTTCTACCTCCTGGTAGTAAGGTATTTTTGACAATGACAGATTTTACATCGTCTCAAGGATTTAGTCCTGATAGTCACTTTAATTGATGACCGAGGATCAGAAGGTAATCAAAATGCACTCACGAGCTCTCCACGAGACATTCAATGCCGACGAAAGATAAATCTTCCAAAAACTGTCTCTTGATTAATAGTTTCTTTGTGTAGTAGTACAAACAGTAAGATAGGATATAAGTACATTTCAATCATACTCGTGGTCCTGCTCGTGCGTGGTCAAAAACGATGTATCTTTCCCGATCTTCTTCGAACTAAACTAAACCTCCTTGGGAGTCTGCGCGAGAATCCCCGCCGCAAACACGCCTCAGACTACGTATAAATCCCACCCACATAATTACAGGCAGATAAAATTTAAAGGTAACTGGTGATATTTAAAACATACTGAGTTAACCTAAACGGCTACTACAAGATCTCTTTAGCAGATTTTGAACATTTTCTTTTCCCGTCATAGATCAAGATGATGACTATTGCACACATTGACCTTGAACAAAACCAATTTAGCTAATTAGTGCCTGGCCAACAGCACAGTTATTGAAATTGCCATTGACGGTGCTATAAAGTGGCATTTACTGTCCTGTTTACCTGTTTACTCATGTCTGTTTTGGGTTTCACCATAACGACATAATTCCAGACCTCATACAGACTTGATTCAAGGCTCCAAGTTATTGATGGAGGACATCAATGCAATGTAATACCATTTTGAAGTTTAATATTACAGACAAATTAATGGAATGCATAAAAGAAGCGTTAAGGGGCAGGATTAATCCATATTTGGAAAATAAAGTTACTCGTTTTGGGGGTTATAACCAAAAGTTGCATTGCTCATCATGGACAAGTTTTATAGCTGTATTTATCTAGCAAGGTCGAAATTAACCAATCACATTCCGGCCCTGTGGCTTGTACACCACACAATATATTTTGGAAGTCGGGGTGCATATCTTTCTGAGCCAGATTTGCAGCTTCTGACCTCTTGTAGCCACAGTATTTATGTAGCTAGTCCAATTGAGTGTTTAATCAATGGTGCCACTCTCCCTTCACTTGCCTCTTCCCCCACTCCACCAGATCCGAAAGCTAGTGAATTAATGGGCTTGCTGATTGGACTCTCACTTAGCAGCATGCATTTTAATTGCTACATCAGAATGTGGTTTTCATTTGTGAATATTATATAATCATCAGTGAATATCCCCACTTCTGACTTTATGATGGAAAATAGTAAGATTAAACGAGAACTTACCAGTTCGAAGTTTGATCCTTATTTTATGAGGACTTACGTTGAGGGATTACGTGAAGAAGACCCGCCAGGTGCATGCGCGTCATACTTCAAAGCAGCGGCGTGAAAACACAGAAACATATATAGCCGAAGTAACATAGTAAAGCTTTAAGAAGACTAGAACTACCAGATGATCTCTTAGACTATGCGGGTGGGAGCGGAGGGCACGTAATCCCTCAACGTAACTCCTCATAAAATAAGGAGTTTTATCCTCCTCCTTCGAACTGGTAAGTTCTCGTTTAATCTTACTATTTTACTTCGGAGCCACGTGAGTGACTACGTGAAGATTTCAAAGCTCTGTGTTTACATGCCGTTGATGCACTCCATACGACAATCTGCTTCGGTTGACACAGTAGTAAATAAATAATATATTGAACATTGCTTCAAATAATTCAATAACTATTAATAACAATAATAACAAAAATCGATAATAACCTCTCTATCCCAGGAGGAAATTACAAACAATGATATAAACAAAGCAATTGAATTAAACGTAACCCAAAACAGCATGCCCAAACCGTGGCACTGTCTGTACAGGCTTATCATAAAAATGTCAGAAAGTTGATTCTCTAGACCATCCTGCGGCCGCGAGGATTTGGTCTAGTGGCACGTCCTGAGCCTTCGCCGCGGATGTAGAAGCCGCCCTGGTGGAGTGAGATTTAAACACATGAGTGTCGACTCCAGTACAATTGAGAACCTGTTTCAACCATCTAGAAATAGTTTGTACTGACACTCTTTTATATGGCTTTTTGTGACTAATGAGCAGTCCTGTCTCAGAACCCCTGAGACTCCTTGTTAACTCAAGATATTGCCTTAAGTGTTTAACTACACATAACATTTGGTCAACAGGATATGCTTTAAACGTCACCTTGGTTCCTGCCATACCTGGCCTGCTTTGTTTGATTAAATCATAGACATAAAATGTAATGTCATGTACAGACAAATGCATACAATCTATTCGTAACAATTGTAATGTTTGTACACGTTGTGCTGAAACCAGCGCCATAAGTATAACCACTTAAGAGTTAATCTCTGCATAGACAACGACGTAATTGGAGCCCATTGCCAAAGCAGCGTGAGAACTATACTGATATCCCAGATTTCTGTATTTCTGGGTCTAGGAGGGTTTTTGTTAAAAATTCCTCTCATAAATCGGGATACTAACAGATGAGCCCCGATAGGCTGTTGTCCTGAGGACTGCCCTAAATAAGAGGACTAAGGACTCCGAGCACTGTTAATAGCACTATAACTCAAGTGCCCATCAAAATGCAACTTAGCAAGGAACTCCAACACATCACTTATGCTTGCAGTATGATAAGATAAATTTGACTGTACACAAAACATCTCCCATTTCTTTATATGAACCACATATTGTTTTTTAGTACTATTCCTCCAGGCTGCAGTGATAACCTCCATGGTCCTGTTCGACAATCCAAGGTCTTGGAATGGTCTGTTCAGAACCTGCAGACCAACAAATTGATACGGCCATGTAATGGGTGACTTTCTCCTGTAACCGGATGCACCAACATATTACTGCAGCTGGGAACCATCATGAATGGCTGAACCATCATTCTGAGTACAATGGGAACCATGGTTGTGTTGGCCAATCTGGGACCACCAAAACGCCTGTGGCGGAGTCACGCTCTATTTTGGTTAGACATTTCATAATCAGACAAAATGGAGGGAAAGCATAAAAGAATGATTGCCCCCAATGTAACGAAAATGCATCCACAGCTACTGCTGGATCTGGCTCCCATTAAACATATTTAGGCAACTGGTGATTCAGTCTGGATGCAAACAGATCAATATCTGGCAATCCAAATCGAGTGACAATTGTTTGAAAAACTTTAGAATTCAACATCCATTCTATATTGTCATTGAATTTTCGTGACCTTTGGTCTGCCACCACATTGTCTACCCCTGGCAGATAGATGGCTGAAACCCAAATGTTTCTTGAAATACACCAATGCCATATGAGATTAGCCATGCTATCACATGAAACTGATCTCGCTCCCCCCATATGATTGATATGTGCCACTGCCGTAGTGTTATCAATCTGGAGTTGAACGTGTAAATTATTCATTGTGGAGCAATATGCCTTTAACCCATAAAATGCCCCCAATAATTCCAAATAATTTATCCCTTGTGTGTGAAGAATCAAAGTTTCTTGTTCATTCCATGTACCTCCACAGCCGGACTCAATGTCCGTAGCCCCCCATCCGAGAGCACTCACATCAGTCTGTAAAATCATTGAAGGTTCCTGCACCAAAATGTTATTGGTAGCTTGACTGACATTAACAATCCACCACTGCAATTCTGCTAGAGCTGTGGCTGGTAACTGCATGACCCGATCAAAATGGCCTGCATGCTCTTTTAGTGCTTGTTCTCTTGCTCTTTGCAAATGTTGATAATGCAAAGGACCGAACTTTACTGCAGGGAAAGCTGCTACCAATTTCCCAATGACAGCAACTTCTCGGATGGAGGGATAAAGCTTTTGTGTGAGACAAATACAGACATCAGCAATATCCACAACCTTGGCTGCTGGTAATGTGACTGTCATATCAACTGAATCAATAAGAAATCCCAAATACTGAATATTTTGGGTTGGCTGTAATTTGGACTTAGTTGGATGGACCAAAAACCCTAATGATTCAAACACATTTTTGGTTACTGCAACCGACTCCTCAGCTAACTTTTTAGTGTTGCTGATAATTAAGACATCATCTAAGTAAGCCATGACAATGTGATTACGGGCCCTTAACAGTCCCAGCACAGGTTTTAACAATTTAGTAAATAGCCCAGGTGCTGAGCTTAATCCATTAGGCAATGCTTTGTATTGCCAAAGCTGTCCCATCCAATTAAATTTAAAGTACCTGCGATAATGAGCATGAATTGGCACTGAATAATACGCATCTTGCAAATCAATAGTTGCCATATAACAACCTTGTGAGACCAGCTGTTTTGCAGTAACGAAGGTGTCCATTTTAAAATGTCTATAGAGCACTGAAGAATTTAAGTGAGTGAGGTCCAGAATTACTCAACAACCCCCATCTTCCTTAGGTCTGGGGAATATATTAGACACAAATTGTTGAGAATGAGGAATGGCTTTTTCAATCACTCCTTTTTTTACACAAATTCTTAATCTCTTCGTTAACCTGTTCAGTCTCTGGAGCAGAAAACACCAACATTTTATTTGGCTTGTGCTGCTGAGGTGGATCTATCCCTGAGATAAACTCAATGGAAGAACCTGACACAGTATTTAGTATAAACATATCACATGTAATACAGCACCATTCATTGTAAATCAATTGTAATCTACCTCCAATAGGTTGTGCATCAGAACCTTTAACAAAAGTTCCTGTACCTCTGCAGTTGGCCTGAAAGCCTGCTGTCTGCTCACATTGGGGTAGAAGCCACTTTGTCTTGGTGGGTAACCTCGTTGCCCCACTGGCCTCCCCCCTGCTCGGTCCAGCACCTGGATACGATCTTCGATACACAAACCCAGGTTTGCAAAAAGGTGGCCGTGATGTATTTGGCTTCATCAAACCAATTGTTTTTGCCTCATCATCAGTATCTCGTATCTGCTTGACAAGGTCCGTTCCAAACAGGAACTCAGACGTTTGAATATTCGTCGCCTTACACAATGCAGCAAATTTTTGATTAAGAGTTGGTCTGATGGCGATTTTTCTAATGCAATTTACTTCAAAAAATGCATTGCATAACAGAGCCAACATATCTTTTTGTGTCTGATTTATCATGGTCCCTTTGACCATAGTGCCAAATGCAGTAATTGCTGCAGCCACCAGTTGGAGGATGTGTTGATGTCGAACCTCCTGTCCTCTCATAGAAGGGCTCATGGGTGCCCATATAGCTGGGTTCACCGTAGGCACTTTCAATGCTGCACAATTGACAGGTGTTTTGTACTTGTTGGTAGTCTCTTGCATTATAGCTTGCTGGAGCTGATGAGACACTAAATAACTAACGTTGTTTACAAAGTACTCGTCCATTGCCTCACCAGTCCCCTCCGGAATAGCAAAACTCATTGCAATATCCGGGACACCCGGAGCGTGGCTCTTGTTTGCACATAAGCAGGGACACCAGACATGGGGTCAGCTGCATCCTGCCCCGCTTCTCCCAAGTCATATATTAGGAAGGCATCCTCCAGTCCTAAACAAGGCGCTGGAAGGAAATCCCCTTGCTGACATTCCACATATTCCTCTTGATATGGGCCTTGTTGAACAGCTGCCTGGGGAATCACTGGGTCCTTAGACCTTTGTTTTATCAGAGTTTGGAGCATCTTCTCCATATTCTGCATCCTCCCCCACATTCTTTTATTATCTGGAGGGGAGTCACATTCTTCTTCAGACTCGTCTGATAACACGGGTCTATTAGATTTTCTTTTAGCCTTTCTATGGCTGTCGGTGGCCTCAGCCTCCTGAGTAACTGGAACTGATGTGGAA
Source organism: Raja brachyura (assembly GCA_963514005.1). The sequence goes on from OY740798.1 coordinate 32,022,830, forward strand.
AGTTCACTTTCTAATGAAACTACTGTTGGTAAAACGGCACCCGGTATCGGAACCGGCGTTGCCGCGCTAATCTCCCGACCCAATCGATTTAGTGAATCCGTGGACCCACGCTTAGAACGAACTCTCCTACCTGATCGCTCCATACCACCAACTCTTACTGACTTCTCCAGCCAGCTTTACGGAGTTAAATACTCTCAGGCAAAGTTTTTAAAACCACTTACCTGTGAGTTTTCTACTTACTGCTGGTGGAGCTGTGCCCTCCAGCCTGTTCAGTGCGACATGCGCGGGCGTAATTACGCGCATGCACCTGGCGGGTCTTCTTCACGTAGTCACTCACGTGACTCCGAAGTAAAACATAATACTGATGACACAACAAAGTAATTTCTGGATCAACATCTTTTGCTTGAGATAATTAATCTCTGTTTGTGAATGCACTGTCGTGGGATGGGGTATGGGGTTCCAGTGCCATTTGGATAATAACCTGATTGAATTAGTCCTTATTTTACCCAAACTGGAATCAGCAGTTACAAAATCAGAGAAAAAATTAGAGTGGATAAAATATATGTTCTTCACAGTACTTTCTTGTAAGTAGAAAGTGTGATGGTATTTTAAAGCTTTTTCTTATATTTCCAGGATATGTTGGAGCAGGGATGTTGTCTGGCTGTATTGCTGGAGATGTCTTCACTTCCCCACCAACTGGGAATGTTTCAGCAGCGATCCGAGCTATGGCCAGAGCAGGTGCAGGTATGGCCATATGGAAAATAAACAGCTCTAAAACAGAAGATGTTTAGGGGTTTGAAATTTAAAATAAAGTAAACATGAGGGTACATTCAATTGAAGGTAACCTTGGTTTGGGTAAAAAATTGTTTGGGAGTTTGGAGATAGAAGGATTACAGGTATGCAGACAAATTTGCAAAATTTGATGCCTGCCCCCTTCATCAATATTCCAGCTTTGGTATATGGTGAGGGGTGTTAAATATATTTAATAAATTACCTAATTTGATGTCCATGGATTTAAAACTGCAGCCCTACTTGTATCCGAGGCATCAGGTTCAAATTCTGTCACTTTGGTTACATACCTATTATCCTTATGTCTCCAAGCTCCAAAACAGTTAATTATCCAAGCCATTAATGTTAAAGAAGGCTTGAAGGGTCTGAAGAAGGGTTTTGGCCCGAAACGTTGCCTATCTCCTTCGCTCCTTAGATGCTGCTGCACCCGCTGAGTTTCTCCAGCTTTTTGTGTACCCTCAATTATCCAAGCCAGTTGGTTACCTTCAATTTAATGCTCTCTCCTTTTTATTAGACACTTCTTAAATCAAGCCAAATTGTGTTAATATTAATATTAACCACAGTTTCTAATCTAAAATAGTTACCTCGGTAAAATTATGATTTGATCTTTATGAATCTGATGAGTTGATATTTGCCATGGTACTTTGATATACCATGAGGGTTACACAAAAAGCTGGCGAAACTCAGCGGGTGCAGCAGTATCTAAGGAGTGAAGGAGATAGGCGACGTTTCGGGTCTTGACGGAAGTCGCTAGATTAGTAGCCATGTTAGTGTGGCTTTCACCTGTGCACACTACACACTATAAAAGTGTAGTCTCTTTTTTTTCTGATCACCTTTTTATCACCCTTTACTTTTTTTATATTTACACTCGTTATTATTTTTTGTATAACACATACTTGATTTTATATTATATATTATATAATCATGACTTCTATCTATTTTATATAATCAGATTAAATGGATATGGTTTAATGGAATTGGAAATTCGCATCGGATTGAAGTTGGGGTGTAATGTCGGGCTGGAGGAGCCAAGAAGGCTACTCCAAAAAAAGCCACCCTAACAATAAAATGCAAGATATGAATGTAAGGAATGGGGGTGATGGAATCACCTTCTGTAGTTGGAATGTTAAAGGAATCAATGAACCAATTAAAAGGGGAAAGGTATTAGCTCAGCTGAATAGATTGAAATCTGGAGTTACGTTTCTTCAAGAAACACATCTTAAAAAAGATGCTCAATATAGATTAACAGCTAAATGGATTTCAAAAGTATATCATTCTTCGTTTATACACAAATCTAGAGGGGTTGCAATAATTATTCGTAAAGGTATACCTTTTAAACTTAATTCGATAATAGAGGATAAGGAGGGTAGATATTTAATAATTACAGGGGAACTACATTTAAAAAAAGTAATTCTTATGAATATATACGCACCTAATTTTGATAATCCACTATTTTTTAAGAAAATATTTAATAGTATTCCTATATCCACCCAATATAATTTAATAATTGGAGGTGATTTAAACTGTACTTTAGATAATTATTTGGACAGATCTTCTACAAAAAGTAAGGCTCTTTCTAAATCAAGTAAGCTTATAAATTCTTTTATTAAGACATCGAATGTTAAAGATATTTGGAGATTGGATAATCCAACCGGACGGGAATATTCATTTTTCTCGCCGGTATTCGGAACCTACTCGAGGATAGATTATTTCTTAGTCGACTCAAAATTACTCCCCTTTACGTATGATGCAAAGTATCATAATATTATTATCTCAGATCATGCTCCATTAACATTTAAGATAAAATTAAAAGATATAGTTAATAAAACTAATATTTGGAGATTGAACACACAGATATTAAAGGATAAAGACTGCTGTAACTATGTGGAGAAACAGATTAAATTATTTTTTGAAACTAACGATAAATCTGAGACTTCCCCATTATTATTATGGGATACATTTAAAGCATTTATGCGCGGTGCAATAATATCAGCACAAGCTCATTTTAACAAAGTAAATCGAAAAATGGAGCAAAAGTTAGAAAAAGAGATAAAACAATTAGATAGTGAAAATATAATACATCCTTCTAAAGAGTTGAGTAATAAAATTGCTATATTAAAATATAGATTAAATAAAATTTACTCTGATCAAGTGATAAAACTATATCAACAAACTAAACAAGTTCATTTTGAATTTGGTGATAAACCTCAAAAATTATTAGCACGACAACTCAGAAGATTAGACGATGAAAAAACTATATATAGTATTAGATCGGTACAGGGAAATACGTTGACTATACCAAAAGACATTAATGACACATTTTTACAATATTATCAAAATCTTTATTCATCTAAATTAACAGGGCAAACAGATGAAATGGAAACATTTTTAGAAAAATGTCATTTTAATAAGCTAGATTTTGAGAGTAGGCAATTATTAAATGCTGAAATATCGGTAATAGATATCGAAGAATCAATTGGATCGTTAAAAAATGGTAAAACAGCGGGCCCCGATGGCCTGAGTGCAGAATTTTATAAAAAATTTCATGATCTACTTTCATCAAGATTACAAACAGTGTATAGACACACCTATGAGTTAGGAAAGTTACCAGAGTCTTTAAATGAATCTACAATTACATTAATTCCTAAATTAGATAAGGATCTGGAAGATCCTGGATCATATCGAGCGATTGCCCTTTTAAATACTGATCAAAAAATATTAACTAAAGTACTGTCTCGGAGGCTAAGCTTAGTGATTTCCAAAATAATACATTATGATCAAACAGGTTTTATTCCAAAACGTTATTCATCACATAATCTTAGATGCTTGTTTAACATTATATACTCGAGAAGAAGGAGAGATATTGAATTAGCAGTTATATCGTTGGATGCTGAAAAAGCATTCGACCAGGTGGAATGGTCATATTTATTTAATATAATGGAAAAGTATCAACTAGGGGATGGATTTTGTAAATGGGTAAGAATATTATATTCTAACCCTACAGCAAGAATTTTAACTAATCAAATACTATCACCTAAATTTAGACTTTTTAGGGGATGCAGACAGGGATGTCCGTTATCCCCTTTATTATTTGCTTTGGTGATAGAACCTCTGGCCGAAAGAATCAGATCAGAACCCGAAATATATGGGTATAATACTGACACAACAAATAATAAGATATCTTTATATGCAGATGATATTCTGATTTATATTACTAAGCCGGAATGTAGTATTCCCAAGTTATTTAATGTTATAAATGAATTTAGCGTATTTTCAGGATATAGGATTAATTGGAATAAAAGTGACATTATGCCTATAACTGGTATAAATGTAAATATATTACAAAAATACCCACTAAAAATAGTTACAGATAAATTTAAATATTTAGGAATCAATGTGTCTAAATCCTATAAATTATTAATTAAAGCTAATTATTATCAATTATTAGAGAAACTTAAAAAAAACATTTCATATTGGAAAACACTCCCTATATCTATGATCGGTAGGATTAATGCTATAAAGATGATTTTTTTACCACAATTGTTATATTTATTTCAGGCAATTCCTTTTTTTCTCCCAAAAAGTTTTTAAAAAAAAATTGATACTATAGTTAATAATTTTGTCTGGGATTACAAAAGTCATAGAATAAGTAAAAAACACTTATGTAAGTCTAAGATAAATGGAGGGCTGGCACTTCCAAATTTTCTATATTACTTTTGGGCAGTCCAGATTAAGAATATGAATTTTTGGTGGGTAAATATGGATGTTGAACCAATGTGGTTAAAAATGGAAAAGGAAGACTGTTTACCTTTCAATATAGAGTCGATTATTTTCGCACCAAAGGAAGTACAAAAAAAGACTTATAGGGACAACCCTATAATTCATAATAATAGGCGTATTTGGAAACAGATAGTTAAGACCCTATATCTGGATAATCTTTCTTTTAGGTTACCAATTAGGAATAACCCACTGTTTAAACCCTCAATCTTAGATGCGGGGTTTAGACTGTGGGAGGATTTAGGAATTAAAAGGATAGGACACCTTTATAGAATTTTTATTATTTGAAGAGTTACAAGATATTTTTGGATTACCTTCACAACACCATTTTAGGTATTTACAAATTAGAGATTTTATTAAATGTAACACACAAGACTATAAAAAAAAAGAACCAGGCTTATTAGATGAGCTGTTTAATTTACATCCAAATACGGATAAGCTTATAGCTTATATATACAATATTATTTTAGATAAAGAGAACCCAACAACTGAAACATATCGTCAAGCATGGGAAAATGAAATCGGATTACCTATAACAAAAGAAACTTGGGAAGAATGCTTACAAAGAATACATTGGTGTTCTTTGAATGCCAGACATACACTGATACAATTTAAAGTTATATATAGATTACACTACTCGAAAACCAAATTAAAAAGTATTTTTCCTAGTCTCTCCTCTATTTGTGATAAATGTAAGAATCTTGAAGCAAATTTAATACATAGTTTGGTAACGTGTCCACGGTTGAATTATTATTGGATTGAAATTTTTAAAGTTATTTCGGAAGTTCTTAAGGTTGAACTCGACCCAGACCCAAAATTAATAATATTCGGAATCCCGGAGCCAAATTTGGTACTCACGGTTAATCAAAGAAATTTTTTTGATTACTGTTTAATAATAGGGAAAAAAATGATACTTAAATTTTGGAAGGGAACATTATCTCCAACAATTAAAATGTGGAAAGCAGAGATGTTGGAGACGTTGAATTTGGAAAGAATTAGATTTGTCCTTTTGGACAGGTATAATTCTTTTGAATCGATATGGTCTCCATATATACAGTATTTAGAAAAGTAGCTATTCTTGGAATCACGGCTCGACGGACACCCTACGGATCCGATGCGAATAACTTACTTATATTTGATATTATTGTGCATTTATTAGAGATATTTCTGAATGAAATAGTATTTCGTATAATGACTTTAGTTTTTGTTTATATATATGTAATATTTTTGTTTTTCAAATTTTCCCTTTTTATTTTCTTTTTATTTACGATTGAAGTATGTGGGAAGAATTTTTTATTCCTTTTTATTTACTCTTTTTTCTTTTCTCTTTTATATATCTTTTTCTTTATTTCCAAAAAATAGAAGATATTAAGTATTGATATGTTATTTGTAGTAATATTGAATTAAGGTGTTAGTTTATAAAGTAAGCTTTACATTGTAAACGGTTTACTTCAAATAAAAAAATATTACAAAAAAAAATAATAAGGAGGGTGAAATACCTGGTGTTTCATTTGTCTCAAAGAAGAATTTCATCTGCTCTTTTAAATATGTACAACCTTGTGAGTTGTTTAATATTTGGGGGTTAAACCTCCAAAACGATTTTTTGTCAGGCATTCCTTTGAATTTTAAAGAGAAAGTTAACGGGGAATGATCAGATGTTTGAGTTGTAGTTGTTGGAATGATAAAAGGTTTCCCATTTCATACATGTCTCCAAACATTTTAATTCCTATTCTTTCCCAATGGGTAAATGTTTTATCAATAATAAATGGTTTAAACGACGGATTATTAACTATAGGAGAGAGAATTTCAAAATTTGAGAGTTAATTTTATTTGTTTCCAAATTCGTATTGTACTATGAATAATTGGATTTTTCGTGTATATTCAGTTTTAATCAGTTTTATTGGTGAGAGAAGGATCACTCCTATATCAAAAGGAGAACAATCTTCTCTCTCCATTATTATCCAATCTACCCGTTGGGCAGAATTGTCCAACAAGTGAATTACATTTTTGATATTCACTGCCCAGTAATAGTACAAAAATTTGGGGAGTGTTAGTCCACCAAATTATTTGGGTTTACACAAGTGAATTTGTGATATCAGAATCGAGTTTAAAAAAAAAATCAGGTAAGTATATTGGTATTGATTGAAATAAATATAACGTTTGTGGTTAAAAAAATATTTTTATGGCATTTATTCTGTCTATTAAAGACATCGGAAGTGTTTTCCAAAATTTAATCAACGCATTTAATTTAGTAAGTAAGGGCATATAGTTTGCATTGAATAAAGATTTATATTTTCTGGTAATTTTGATACCCAGATATTTAAATTTTTATGTAGCAATTCTAAAGGGGAATTTTAAAAGGTGTGTCGGCTCTTGAGGTTTTATCGTCATAATTTCGCTTTTATTCCAATTTATTCTATATCCTGAGAAGGATCCGAATTCCTCTGTTTAATTTAATATGTTTGGTATGCTGGTTTGCAATTTTGTAATGTATAATAGTACGTCGTCTGCATATAGTGATATTTTATTATTTGGATGTTTTGTATTATAACCATGGATATTCGGATGCATTCTTAAACTTTCTGCTAAGGGTTCTATCACAAGAGTAAATAGCAGGGGTGATAATGCACATCCCTGTCTATTGCCCCTGGATGGTTGAAATTTCGAAGACAGTATATTATTGGTCAGTATTCTAGCAAGCAGCTTGTCATATAATAATTTTACCCATGAGATAAAATTCTCTCCCATTTGAAATTTTGCAATACTTTGAAGAGATATTCCCATTCCACTTGGTTGAATGCTTTTTGTGCGTCCAGTGGAATAATTGATAACTCTTCCTCTTCAATTTTATATGAATGCAACAGACGTCTCAAATTAATGAATGAGTATCTCTTGGGTATAAACCCCGTTTGATCCGCATTTATTAATTTACTAACATATTTGCTCAATCTTCTTGCTAGAGTTTTCGCTAGTATTTTCTTTTTTTTAAAAATATTTTTTTATTTGAAGTAACCAGTTTACAATGTATAACACACATTTAAAACTATCATCTTAATTCAATATTTCTACAAATAGCACATCGATAATTAATATCGTCTGTTTTTTTGGAAATAAAGATAGAAAAAGATATATAATAAAGAGGAAAAGAAAAAAAAAGATAGAAATAGAAAACAATCTACAAATACAAATTAAAAAAAAAATATATATATATATATATAAATCAAAAACAACTAAGTACATTATACATGAAATTATTTCAAACAATAATGTCAATGGGACATGCGCATTAATCCCATATGTAAATAAGTTATTCTCATCGGATTCCGTAGGGTGCCCGTCGAGCCGTGATGCCAAGAACAGCTACTTCCCTAGATACTGTATATATGGAGACCATATCAGTTCAAAAGAATTATACCTGTCCAATAGGACAAATCTAATTCTTTCCAAATATAACGTCTCCAGCATCTCTGCTGTCCACATTTTAATTGTTGGGGATAATGTTCCCTTCCAAAATTTCAATATGATTTTTTTCCCTATTATCAAACAGTAATCAAAGAAATTTCTTTGATTTACTGTCAAAACCAAACTTGATTCCGGAATTCCAAATATTATTAATTTTGGGTCAGGGTCCAGTTTAACTTTAAGAACTTCAGAAATTACTTAAAAAATTTCTGTCCAGTAATAATTCAACTTAGGGCATGTTACAAAACTATGTATTAAGTTTGCTTCTAGATTCTTACATTTATCACAAATAGAGGAGAGATTGGGAAAAATACTATTTAATTTGGTTTTCGAATAATGTAATCTATATAGTACTTTAAATTGTATCAATATATGTCTAGCATTTAAAGAACACCGATTTATTCTCTGTAAGCTTTCTTCCCAAATTTCTTTTGTTATAGGTAATCCAATTTCATTTTCCCATGCTTGGCGATATGTTTCAGTTATTGGGGTCTCTTTATCTAGAATAATATTATATATATGAGCTATTAACTTTTCCGTATTTGGATGTAAATTAAACAAATCATCTAATAAGCCTGGTTCTTTATTTTTATAATCTTGTGTATTACATTTAATGTAATCTCTAATTTGTAAATATCTAAACAAATGTTGTGAAGGCAATCCAAAAATATCTTGCAACTCTTCAAATAATAAAAATTTTCCATTTCTATAAAGGTGTCCTATCCTTTTAATTCCTAAATCCTCCCAGAGTCTAAACCCCGCATCTAATATTGAGGGTTTAAACAATGGGTTATTCCTAATTGGTAACCTGAAAGATAGATTATCCAGATGTAAAGTCTTAACTATCTGTTTCCATATACGCCTATTATTATAAATTATAGGGTTATCCCTATAAATCTTTTTTTGTACTTCCTTTGGGGCAAAAAGAATCGAGCCTATATTAAAAGGTAAACAGTCTTCCTTTTCCATCTTTAACCACATTGGTTCATTATCCAGATTTATCCACCAAAAATTCATATTCTTAATCTGGACTGCCCAGAAGTAATATAAGAAATTTGGAAGTGCTAACCCTCCATTTATCTTAGACTTACATAAGTGTTTTTTACTTATTCTATGACTTTTATAGTCCCAAATAAAACTATTAACAATATTATCAATTTTCTTAAAAAAAAATTTCGGGAGAAAAAAAGGAATAGCCTGAAACAAATATAACAATTGTGGTAAAAAAATCATTTTTATAGCATTAATTCTACCAACCATAGATATAGGAAGTGTTTTCCAATATGAAATATTTTTTATAAGTTTATCTAATAATTGAGGATAATTAGATTTAATTAATAATTTATAGGATTTAGGTACATTGATTCCTAAATATTTAAATTTATCTGTGACTATTTTTAATGGATATTGTTGCAATATATTTACATTTATGCCAGTTATAGGCATAATTTCACTTTTATTCCAGTTAATCCTATATCCTGAAAATATGCTAAATTCATTTATAACATTAAATAACTTGGGAATACTGCATTCCGGTCTTGTAATATAAATCAAAACATCATCTGCATATAAAGATATTTTATTAATTGTTGTATCAGTATTATAACCATATATTTCAGGTTCAGATCTAATTCTTTCAGCCAAAGGCTCTATGACCAAGGCAAATAATAAAGGGGATAACGGACATCCCTGTCTGCATCCCCTAAATAGTTTAAATTTAGGTGATAGTATTTGATTAGTTAAAATTCTTGCAGTAGGATTAGAGTATAATATTCTTACCCATTTACAGAATCCATCCCCCAATTGAAACTTTTCCATTATATTAAATAAATATGACCATTCCACCTGATCGAATGCTTTTTCTGCATCCAACGATATAACTGCTAATTCTGTGTCTCTTTTTCTTTTCGAATATATGATATTAAACAGGCGCCTAAGATTGTGTGATGAATAACGTTTTGGAATAAAACCTGTTTGATCGTGATGTATTATTTTAGAAATCACTAAACTTAGCCTCCGAGATAGTACTTTAGTTAATATTTTTTGGTCAGTATTTAAAAGAGCAATCGCTCTATATGATCCAGGATCTTCCAGATCCTTGTCTAACTTAGGGATGAGTGTAATTGTAGATTCATTTAAGGATTCTGGTAATTTTCCTAGTTCATATGCATATCTATACACTATCTGTAATCTTGGTGAGATTAGATCATTAATTTTTTAATAAAATTCTGCACTCAGGCCATCAGGGCCCGCGGTTTTTCCATTTTTTAACGAACCAATTGATTCTTCAATATCTCTTACTGATATTTCAGCATTTAACAATTGCCTACTTTCCAGATCTAGCCTATTAATATGACATTTGTCTAGAAATATTTCCATTTCATCTGTTTGCCCTGTTGATTTTGATGAATAAAGATTTTGATAATATTGTAAAAATGTGTCATTAATATCCTTTGGTATAGTCAGTATGTTTCCCTGCATAAATCTAATACTATGTATAGTTTTTTCATCGTCTAATTTTCTGAGTTGTCGTGCTAATAATTTTTGTGGCTTATCTCCAAATTCAAAATGTACTTGTTTGGTTTGTTGAAAAAGTTTAATAACTTGGTCAGAATATATTTTATTTAATCTATATTTTAATATTGCAATTTTATTAACTAACTCTTTTGAAGGATGTCTTATATTTTCACTATCTAATCGTTTTATCTCCTTTTCTAACTTTTGCTCCGTCTTTCGATTTTCTTTATTAAAATATGCTTGTGCTGATATTATTGCACCACGCATAAATGCTTTAAATGTATCCCATAATAATAATGGGGAAATCTCAGGTTTATCATTAGTTTCGAAAAATAATTTAATCTGTTCCTCCACATAATTACAACAGCCTTTGTCCTTCAATATTTGTGGGTTAAATCTCCAAGTGTTTGTTTTATTAACTATATCTTTTAATTTTATCTTGAATGTTAGCGGGCATGATCTGAGATAATAATATTGTGGTATTTTGCATCATACGTGAAGGGAAGTAATTTTGAATCGACTAAAAAATAATCTATCCTCGAATAGGTTCCAAATACCGGTGAGAAAAATGAATATTCACGTCCAGTTGGATTATCCAATCTCCAAATATCCTTAACATTCGATGTATTAATAAAATAATTTATAAATTTACTTGACTTAGAAAGAGCTTTCCTTTTCGTGGAAGATCTATCTAAATAATTATCTAAAGTACAATTTAAATCACCCCCAATTATTAAATTATATTGAGTGGATATAGGGATATTATTAAATATTTTCTTGAAAAATAATGGGTTATCGAAATTGGGTGCATATATATTCATAAAAATTACTTTTTTTGACTGTAATTCCCCTGTAATTATTAAATATCTACCCTCCTTATCCTCTATTATAGAACTAGGTTTAAAAGGTATGCCTTTACGAATAATTATTGCAACTCCTCTAGATTTATGTATAAATGATGAGTGATACACCTTTGAAATCCACTTAGCTGTTAATCTATATTGAGCATCTTTTTTAAGATGTGTCTCCTGAAGAAACGTAACATCTGATTTCAATCTATTCAACTGAGCTAACACCTTTCCCCTTTTAACTGGTTCATTAATTCCCTTAACATTCCAACTACAGAAGGTGATTCCATCACCCCCAATCCTTACATTCATATCTTGCATTTTATTATTAGGGTGGCTTTTTTTGGGGTAGCCTTCTTGACTCCTCCAGCCCGACATAACAACCCAGCTTTAGTCCGATGAAAATTACCAATTCCATTAATCCATGTCCATTTAACCTGGTTATATAATATGTCATAACCATAATCATATAATATATAATATAAAATCGACAAATAGTAAAAAATGTAAATATAAAAAAAGTATAGGGTGATAAAAGGGTGTAGAGAAAAAAAAGAAACTACACTTTTATAGCGTGTAGTGTGCACAAGTGGGAGCCACACTAGTATGGCTATTAATCTAAGGACTTCCGTTTTCTTAGAAAAAAGATGTTGGTTATTCCAGCTCTTATCTAGAATGCTGTATATGTTGGGGTGGGGTACTAACTTTATGTTCTTAGTAACTATTTCTATTATTCATATAACTGATTTCTAGTTATTAGTTTCTATTATAATTAGTATTATAATAAGTAATACTATATTAGGGGGATAAGGAAGGTCATAATAATTAGTAATTAGTAATTAATAATTAATACAATACTACAACTTTAAGTCCATTATTCCGCCTTTTTCTCAATGAATAATTCATAACCGCTGGTCAGTAAAGTTCATGCTTAATCGTCTCCTGTCGGGTCTTCTCCTCCTTGTTGTTGTTGTTGTTCTTCTTCTATCTTCTTCTTTATATTCCGAGCGAATTCCAGTGCCTCCGTATGCTTCGGGAAACGATGCTCCTTCTTCTCATAGGTAACTCTCAGTATTGCTGGGTACACCAGACCATATCTGATATCCTTTGTTTCCTTTATGTTTCTCAGGATGCGTCTTGTTTCTGTGAATAGAGATCTTCTTTTAGCCACTTCAGCCGGGTAATCTCTGAAGATACTGATGCTATCTCCATCGTATTTCAGATTTCTCTTTCTTATTATTATCTTCATCATTTCTTCAAATTCGTGATCGTAAGCCACCTTTACAATCATTTGTCTTGGTGGTTCATCTCTCCCAGGGACACGTCTTAAAGCCCTGTGGGCACGGCCCAACAGAGGTTCTTGATCCAAATTCAGAATGTCCTTTAGGAGTTTTGCAGCGAATTTACGTGGGTCTTGATTTCCTTCGCGACCCTCGGCCAGACCTACTATACGCAAATTCTTACGTCTTTGACGCCCCTCCAAATCAATACATTTCTCATTTATTTTACGTAATAACTCTGAGAGACGTTTATTCTCGGCAATTATCTTCTCGGTCTCCTTAGCACTTTTTACAGCGAACTCGGCCAGTTCTGTAATCGCTTCATTTTGCTGATCAAGTGTGGCTAAAATAGGATTCAACCTTGCCTCTATCTTCGCATCCATCATTTGCTCCATCCCATCAATCTTGTTGGTTACCTCAGCCGTTAGATTTTGTATCTCCTCCTCCGCCTTTAATTTCCATTCGTTCATCATGCTTTTTACCATCACTGTAACCTCTTTTGTAAGTTCTTCTTTGATCTTCTGGATATCTGTTTTTAAAGCCTTCATTTCATCTTTATATTCTTTATATTCTTTCTTCATTTCTGTCTGTGTTTCTTTCTGCATTTTCTTCATCTCGGCCAGCAAAGACTTTTTAAGTTCTTCCATTTCACCTTTTCTCTGTGAAATCTCTTCTTGGGAGGCAGCCAAACTCGAGCTCGAAGCTTTGGCGAGGCCTACCTCCTTTCTTGTGCCTTTTTTCCCCGGAGGGGGGGAGGAGGGATGCATTTTAAAATTCTTACTGAAGTCGCGCGCCTGATGACGTCACGCAGCTTGCAGTCGCAACCGGAGCCGTTTTAAATCGTTCTCCTGCGGTAAGTACCGTTAGTAGCCTCCTTTAACCCCGTTATTTTTGCAGATTTTTTAAGAGCTGATCTGGCGCTGTTCTCTCTTAGAACATGGCGCCACCGGAAGTGAGTTTTCGCTAGTATTTTCTGATCTGTGTTTAACCCAGGGTCTTCTAGATCTTTATCTTTTTTAGATATGAGTGTAATAGTTGATTCCGCTAATGTTTCTGGTAGTGTTTGTTCTTTAAAATCTTATGTGTACCGTTTTTGTAGTCGTGGTGAAATTATCTCGTTAAATCTTTTATAAAATTAATTAGTAAATACATCCGGTCCTGGCGTTTTACTGTTCTTCAGTGAATTTATTGTCTCTTTTATTTCTTTAATTGAGACCTGAGCTCCTAATTCCTCTTGTTCCAACAGATTAAGTTTTGGGAGGTTACAGTTGTCCAAAGAAAATTGTAACTTTAGTGCTCTCTGCTGATGTTTTGGATGCATATAAATGTTGATAAAATTGAGCAAATCTTTTATTGATGTCTTTAGGTAATGTTAACAATTCACCTTTATCTGATTTAATTTTTGAAATCGTATGATCCTTTTCCCGTTTTTTCAGTTGACGTGCCAAGAGTTTATGTGGTTTATCGCCAAATTCAAAATGTTCCTGTTTTGTAATTTGGAATAGTCTTATAACTCTTGCAGATAAGATTCTGTTTAATTTAAATTTCAGTATTGTTATTTTATTGTGTTTGTCTATGGTTGGTTCTTTAGCATTATCTAGATCCAATTGTCTAATTTGTTCTTCTAGCTGCAATTGTTCGTTCTTATTCTTTTTATTTTGAAAAGCTTGATATGAAATTATAGATCCTCTGATAAATGCCTTAAAAGATTCCAATAATAAAGATGGTGAAATGCCTGGGGTGTCATTAAGTTTCAAAAAAAAGTTCCATCTGTTGTTTTAGATATATACCACCTTGTGGGTCGTTTAAAATTTGAGGATTGAACCTCCAAAACATTTTTTTATTGGGCATTCCTTCTAGTTTTAGGAAAAATGTTAACGGGGGGTGATCAGAAATGATGCTATTGTGATATTTAGGGTTCGTTGTGTAAGGAATTAATTTCATATCGACTAAAAAATAGTCGATACGTGAGTACGTTTTATGTACCATTAAGTAAAAAGAGTATTCCCTTCCAACTGGATTAGCAATCCTCCATACATCTGTTATATTTGTGTTCTTTATGTATGTATTTATGAGTTCACTGGCTTTAGATTTTATGTTAAGCCTCTTTCGTTGTGCTGATTTATCCAGGTATGGATCTAAAACACAATTGAAATCTCTCCCAATTATCACATTTTGATAATTAAACTCTGAAATTATATTCATGATTTTGTTAAAAAAATTGAGAATTATCAAAATTAGGCGCATAAATATATACCATAGTAAGTGGGGTAGAATTAATCTCTCCTGTAACTATGAGATATCTCCCCTCTTTATTTGCTATAATATTCTTTGATTTAAATGGTATACCTTTACGAATAATAATTGCCGTGCCTCTAGATTTAGAGATATATGAAGAGTAATATGTTTGGCCGATCCAATTTGCCTTCAGTCTGGTCTGAGCCTGAAGTTTCAAGTGTGTTTCCTGTAGGAAAATTATGTCCGCATTAAGTGATTTTAATTGTGCGAAAATCTTACCCCTTTTGATTGGCTCATTAGCACCCCATTATATTCCAGCTACAAAACGTGATTCCTCCAATTTTCTTTTGTTTATCGTCTTGCATTATGAATTACTTTGATACCTTTAAGTCATATGGTGCAAGACAATATCTCAGGCCTCTAGGTGTTGGGTGGGCACTCGCGGCTACTAGGTTCTGTTGGTATATCCCTTTTAAACTTAACTTTTTTTTAAAACTTAAATTTTTTTAACAATTTGAAATAAACCCACCCCCCCTTCCCCCCCCGGAGGAGTTAGTTATTATTACGTTATACTCATTCATATTAGATTGCTATTGCAAAGTTAATTCAATTATTTATATGTAAGTATAAGATTATAAAAATCTTTTAATTCGTAAAATTTTATTTTCAAGTCTATTTGTATTGATTTTTCCATGTTCCACGGCTCCCCTTTATTTTTAAGTCTTTCATTCGAAGAGAAGAAAAAGTTTGTCCTTGGGTTAACATTCCAAAGAAGATAAGGTGTCTAGACATTGCCTCGTGTAAAATTCCGCCATCTTAACGAGAACATTTATAATTTATTTTATTAAAAAGTCATATTTTCTCAGCTTCCCCATTGCCGATATTTGTAAAAAACCAGGTCCTGATAGTCGTGGTGATTTACTTATCTGTTGGTTTTGTTTATGATTTCTTGAGCACATTTGTATGCTTCTTCTGGATCAGTAAAAGCACGTTCCATACTCTTGTAAGTGATCCTCATTTTTGCTGGGTACATTCTGCCTTATCTTACGTTTTGAATTCCTTTCAGGATCTGTCTTGTCTTTGTGAACTGGTCCCGTTTTTTAGCCACTTCTGCTGGATAATCTCTAAAAAAATCTAAGATTGACCTCTTCAAACATCAGATTCGTTCCAAATGGAATTTTTTTCATAATATATTCCAAAACAGAAATGTCATGAAATTTCACTATGATCTGTCTTGGAGGGGCTCCTAGCCTTGATTGAGCTCTTCGCACCCGATGTGCCACATCTATTTTTGGTTTGTCAGGTAGGTTGAATACTTGTTTAAGTAAGTTGGCAGCGAACTTCCGAGTGTCCTTTCCAGTTTCCTTTCCCTCTCTCACTCCAACTATTCTTAAATTCTGCCGTCTTGATTGCGCTTCCGAGTCAAGGCATTTGTCAGTCATTTTGGCCAGTTGCCCCAAGACACGATCTTGATCTTTCCTCATTCTTTTCATCCCTTCAGACATTTCCTTCATCGCTGTTTCCATATCTTTCATAACAGTGCTATATGCTGTAGTAGTATGGAAAACAGTCAAACTTATCGTTGCACTCTTTTTCAACCCATTTGATTTCTGCACTCAAATCATCTTCAACATCATCAATACGTTTCCTTAGACTACCTTAGTCTCAATGATTTCCTGATTCCCATGCTTCATGTTTTTAGACAGGCTTTTATCCAGTGCAGAAATCTCCTCATGTAGCATAGTAGCAAAGTCTTTCTTTAGTGAATCTCTTACCGATTGCTCCATTTGTTCCATCTGTTTCTCCTTTGTAGCCATTTCTGTGGTTAATCTTTGAGCTTCAGATTCCTCTTTGGAACTTTCTGATGCTGTTTGCAGAGTTTTACCCAGTTCTTTGACACAGAGTCTTGTAATAGGTCTCTGGGGAAGATTCTTCTTTTGCATTTAAAAGTACCGTTATTCTCCGTTATTTCGTGGCGATTTCTGATTACGTCACCTGCGCGACGTCAAGCAGCTACGGTAAGTATTTTTAAACCGGTCCCGTCTTCCAAACGTCTTTTTAAGCGAATTCACGCATTCTTCGGGAGCGGAGCTGAATGCTGCGCCTCTCACAGCTCCATGACAGTTCATTCTGTATACCCACCAACCCGAGTGAAAACGTTGCCCCTCGGGTTCCTATTAAATCCTGCCTCTATCACAATACATGTTCTTCCCAGACTTTTTAAACCCTGAGCTCAATACCTATTAATTGAATGATGTTTTTAATGCACTTTAGATATTTTCTTAACATTTTTATTATTCCTACAAGATTATAGGAATTATTTTGGTGGAAGTAGCTAATATTAATGGTGCCTAAGGAATTGTGTTAAGGAGCATAACATTTAACTTTAAAATAAAAAAATGTTTTTTCTCTTCTTTCAGCTGGTGTGTTACTGATTTTCAATAACTACATCGGAGACCAACTTAACTTCGGCTTAGCCCTAGAGGAAATGAAAATAGAAAGAATTTCTGTGGAGATGATTATTGTCGGAGATGACTGTGCCTTCACCACACAAAGGAAAACTGGGAGGAGGGGTTTGTGTGGTTCAATACTTATGCTCAAAGTAAGTATGATAGTTAAAGGATCTGAGGTAAAGAATCTGAGGCCTGATGTTTTGTATAAGATTATTCTCACATAATTTAGTGTCATTTAAAAAAATATTTTGAAAATAAAAAATTCTGTCGAGACCAGAGAGCAGTGAATGCTGTACTCCAAGAATGGGCTAATGTAGGAAGTGATACGCTATTTATGCATAATTTGCTTCTTGATGGTCACAGACAAATAGAAATTCCACTGCACTGTAAAGCATGCACTGAAATAGGAGTATCAGGAACCTGTGGTACTTCATTCAAGTGCTGTTCGCATAAGAAATTCACGTGCGCACATTGCTAAATGATTTGAGTGTGTGTAACTGCGGTGACATTTTTTTGTATTTTGGGCACAGAATGGAGAATAATTTCAGGAGCCCTGTGCACAAGTGGAGCCTAATCAACCAGCATTTCTTAAAGCTAAGTTGTTTGTTGCCAATGGTTGTTGTTGGAAGACATTACATGGCTCAGAGAACACTCAAAGCAGCTCTTGAGAGCCAGAGTGAAACGGGTATCTGTTTCTGAAAGGTGTCTTCAAAATAGTTTCAGAAGAGGCCAACGGCAAGAGAGACGTCCTGCCTGCTTTTGGGCGTAGAATTAAATTCAAATCTTAGACTAAATTGGAAGATGCTACTAGGCTAGGTGAGTGTCAAGTACAAAGTCCAAGAATCTGACTGAAGAACTGCAAAATATATCAGCAAAGGCCAACCCACACATTGTTTCACTTTCCACAACTTAAACACACGCCTCATATCAGTGTCTCTCAATTGGCTCTTTGGCGGGAGCAATAATCTGGTTGAATGGTGCGAGAACAACAATCTAGTTCTCAATGCTGGCAAGACCAAGGAGATGATTTTTGACTTGGGGAGAGACAAGGAATCATGCACTTCCTTCATTGGGAGAGTCAGTAGCTCCAAGTTCCTGGACATGCACATCTCTGACGACCATTTCAGCACATTGGTGTAACCATGAAGAAACAAAGAAAACTCATAAATTCCTCTACTTCCTCGGAATTTTGAGGAGGTTTTGCAAGTAGCTGAGTACACTGTGACTGTACAAGTGGAAAGCATAATGACTGGTTGCATCAAGGCTTGGCTCGGAAACTCAAACACTTAAGAATGAAGGAGGCTGCAGAAAGTGGTGGACGTTGTCAGATCCATCATGGGGACTGACCTCATGATCAAAGGGATCTGCAGGAAATGCACTCAAGGGCAGCTAATATCAAAGACTCACGCCACCCTTGCCAAACTGTTTTCTGGCACTATCTGGAAGTAGATACAGGTCCTCGAACCTCAGCGGATCAGGCAGCATCACTGGAGAACATGGATAGGTAATGTTTTAGGTTGGCTCAGCCACCAAGCACGACATCCGGAGTCAGTCAGACGGCTTTAAAAAAAAATGTAATGTTACGCACATGCACAGATTGTTCTCTCCGTAAAATTAAAAAATAAAAATTCAATTTTCCCAAGGCTTCCTAGTCTCCTTTATTCTGAATTACTGAATGGGTGGGGGGTGAAGGGTGATGGCAGGTGGAGAGATGGTGGGAAAAATGGGAGCACAGGGAAAAGTTGAATCAGGTGTCATCTAATTGAATGACAACACTTGATCAAGGGACCAATTGGAGGGACAGTTCCTTTCACAGTGTGCGGATAGTCTGTGCCAGGGGTAAAATTGTGGGGAAGGCAGGAGTGTTGAGAAGGACGGGGTCGGGGATAATGCCAGTAACTCACTCACCGCTGCCGCAACTCTCCGGGCGTGTAACCACCGCATTGCAGCTGGGGATTGAAGCAGCTCGGGTAGCTGCGAGCGGCTGCCGGGACCCGACAGCAGAACTGGCCGCCACTTCAACGCCTTCTGCCAGCCAGCTCCCCTATGGTAGTGCTCTCCGTCTGAACACCTCTCACCTGCCGCTCGCTGATGTCAGCTGCTTCCTGCAAATCCTTAAATTCCCACAGCCGAGTAACCTCAATCGCGCTGTTGGCATTTAAGGATTTGCGGGACATGAATTAGGCCAGAGCGCGGCAGGAGAGAGGTTTTTAGACGGAGAGCTGCCAGACGTGAGCGGGGGCCGGCAGAAGGCGCTGAGGTGGCGGCCCAGCGGCCACTCACAGCCACCCGAGCAACTTCTTCCCCCCCCCCCCCCCCCCGCCTCAATGCGGTGGCTCTGTGCAAGGAGCGTCGCAAGTTGCATTATCCCGATCCCCTCCTTCACAACATTTGTGCCCTCCCCGCAACTTTACCCCGGACCAGACTCCCCAAACGCTGTGAAAGGAATTCTCCCCACACCCCGGGAAATACAGTATTTAAAAACATCACCAAGAAATGTACTTACCACATCATTGGTACATGAGCTCCATTCTTCTCTCCCTGTTTCCTAAGATACACTTAAAATAATGCCAATCCATATTTGAAAACCCCGCCAAGAAACTAGCGCTGCGCTTGCACAGTAGGCTGCTGCGCCTGCGCAGTGCTGCAAAGGCAGAATTTCTGTTGCCTTCAGCCCTGCTTGAAATTGACGGCTTCCAGCAGCGCTGACGGCACGTGGGCTGCACAGACCTTCAAGGGTTACAAGCGTTGCGGTTGAAAGGCACGGAAAATTATGCCTACCTAAGAGATTGATCTCTTAGATAGGCATAATTCTCCCATGCCTTTATTATTTATATTTAGTTCTTACCATTTTATAATTTTAGTCAGGGTAGGCAGTGCCTACCTTGCCTACCCTGACGACACGTGCCTGGTTGCCAGGTGGGGGGGGGGGAGAAGTAGCTCGGGTGGCTGTGAGTGGCCGCCGGGCCGGACAGCAGAACCGGCCGGCACCTCATCGCCTTCTACCGGCCCCTGCTCACCTCTGGCAGCTCTCCGTCTAAGTAGGTTTGATGTCCCAGAAAACGATCGTTATATTATTAATTATATTATTAGCGAAAACCAAACATTTTCACAAATGTGATCTAAACGGTACATACCTTATGGATTTGAGCTATATCGATGGCCGAAGATTTGTCAGAAGGTTTGATTTGGGATGATTATTTAGTAAGTAAAATGTCTCCTTAACAGTCGTTGTAGAGCTTCCGGAAGTTGACGGAAGTTAATTAACTCGCCCAAAAATCGCTACTACCATAGGATACCTTGTTGGGTTTTTGAAAAGCAGTGGAGATTTGGAACCTCCGTGGTTTAACTTACAGAGGTACCAACCCCGATAATGGTCGTTGTGACAATGGACACCAAGCACAACGACCATTACGGGATCTTTGCGAGGCGGAATACCAGACATGTTACTGTATTTTTCTCCTGGTATTGATGAAGATATTTCCCTAGATCGTTATCAAACCATATATGTATGAGGAGCCATATGAAGTTTATTTATGAATTAAATATTCATGACTAAAGGTGGCAGAGTTTTTAATGTCACATTTTTAGTGTCCAAAATGGTGGTAAAACTATGACAATTTGACTGTTTTTGACTTTCGGTCTTGAAGTTATTTAATTTATATCTGTTTTTTGTAAGCTTTCACATGATGGGTAGATTTTTGTTAAGAACAGTATAAAGGGCCTGTCCCACAAGCATGCAACTCCATGCGATGAGTGCTACCTAACGTGGTGGCTTGAGCCGTCTGCGGGGCCGGTCCCACTTCGATCGCCGGAGCCGTGCGGAATTGTGCAGAGTTCATCCCAACATCGGGTGGCTGTAAGTGGCCGCCGGGTCGGACAGCGGAACCGACCGGCACCTCATCGCCTTCTCCGAAAAACTGACCATGTTCAAAAATTCCGCGTGGCAACGGCTTGTCGGCTCGCAGTCGCCTCGACGCATTACACACCGCCTCGACGTCGTGCCTCCGTGACCCTCTCTGCAGGTGCCAACGTGACCCTCTCTGTGTGTGGTTCCGTGGCCCTCTCTGTGTGTGCCTCTGGGCCCCTCTCTGTGTGTCCCTCTCTGTCCTGTCGAACTTACCTTTAAGACTTCGCTCCAAGTTCGCCTCACTTTGCACCGCTTTGCGCCACTCACCCGACCTCCGCGCGGCCCTCGCTGCCGGTTTGGTCGCGCTCATCGCATGCAGGCGCATGCTGTTCGGAACGGCCCTGTACAGGGATCACCTGACCTCCGCGCGGCCTCCGCTTCTAGTTTGATCGCGCTCACCGCATGGAGTCGGATGCTGGTAGGACAGGCCCTTTATGATGTAAAAACCTGAATAATAATCTCATTCCACAAAATCTCTCCAGTATTATAAAAAGACTCATATTGTAATGATGTATATTGTTGCCACTGTTGGTAGTCCACAGTGTTTCTTGGCTACCCAGTTTTGACTCTAGGGCTATCATTCTAAATTTAACCTCTTGCACCATCTTTTCCTGCTGTCGCTTTATCTTTGCTTGCATGACTGGTCTTTCTTTGGTCTTTGTCTCATCCACAAAGATTTAAAAGGCAGAATCTAAAAAACCTGCTGCTCTCTTCTCTATCTGTCTTTTACTTGCTACATTTTTCTACATGCTCTATAATGACTTTATGAACAAATCCCAAAAAGAGACACAGGTATGTCTTCTGTTGGTGTAGATTCATTCATCAGATATACGGGGTATCAGAAATTCCTTCCTGTTAGTTAGCGGTCATGACAATAATTATTTTACATAGCTTTACTTCAATCACCGCCTGAGGTACACGGGTACACTAGGTATGCAAGCAGTTCCGGAACAACTAATACAAATCAGGCAGCTTCTTCATTTTAGTGCATATTTTTAAAAATATCTGGGATTATGTATTTAATTTAAATATATTACTCCTCAGCACATTCAGAATTCAAGTACAATGTTTTGGGATTCAAACTGCATGGAGATTAGATGTACCTTACTAAAATCCATAGGGCCAATATCCAACTCCCTACCCTCATCGATCAACTTTGTCACCGCCACAAAAATATTGTTCGTTGACAAGGCATGACTGCCACATACAAAGCCATGCTAACTGTCATTAATTATCCCATTCTTTTCCAAATGGAAGTAAATCCCATACCAAAGAATCCTCTGCCATAGTTTTCCTACCACTGATGTGAGGCTCGCCAGCCTATAATTCCTTGACTTCTCCCTAGAGAGGCTGGAAAATACTCAAAGATCTCCATCACGTCTCCTCTCTTGCCTCTCTCAATAATGTGGGATAGATCTCATTAGGCACTGGGATTTAGCCACCTAAATGCCCCTCCAGAGCCCCAACACCTCCTCCTTAATCTCAAACTCCCCTTGCGTATTAGTATTCTCCACATTGTCCTCCAAGTCCTCCTTGGTAAAAGCAGATGCAAAGTACTTGTTTAGTGCCTAGCCTACATCCACAGACTCTAAGCACAAATTCCCTCCTTTATTCTAGAGCGGTCCTACCTTCTCCGTGGTTACCCTCTTGTTTTTAATGTATAAAAGCTTTGAGATTTTCTTTGGTCCGAGTCGCCAAAACCAGATAAAACAAACTTTAAGAAAGTGCTAAAGGAACTTTTGAAGTGTACCCAGGAGAGAGACTAACGTTTTCAGAAAGGTGAAATGTTTAGATCTTAAGCCTTTGCTGGCTCTTCCCCTGTGTTAATGGATTTAGCATTGCTGTTGGCAGATAGCTGGGGCCATGTCTGAAATGGGAATGTCACTGGACGAAATTGTTAAGTAAAGTAGGTAAGTGTTAAGTAAATTGATTCCAGCTCAAACTGAGCCTATTATTATCATTGATTGAGATTATTAGTGATTTTAATGTTATCTATTGAGGATTCCGTTGATGGGAGATAGTGAATCCACAGCCATTAGTTTTTGTCACTTTATTTTTAAACAGGCAACACTGCCTGTAATAGAAGACAAATCTGACTTCAAACCAGTGTTTTTTTGTGATGATATGGTATAGTATACTGACACCACTAAATGTAAAATGTTATTATTTCATTTTCTGGCCATATGACACATACTTTTAATTATGCATACATATGGACACCTATTTGTCCACAAACCAAACACTGTGTCAAACTAATATAGACCAATAAAAACAGTAAATTCTATTTCCAACAATATTTGTTGCAATGTTGTAAATTTGTTGCAATTTCTATGTGGCCGCAGGAAGATGGAAGTTTATTAATAAACCAAATAGGTTGTTTATAAGTACAGCTACAGTATATAATGTTTCTTGAAGCTTGTGGGATAATTCTCTAAATTTAGGCAAGAATCCACAGATGCTCTTGAGTACTTGTGCAAGGTTGATTTGGTTGGAGCAACTTTGATTTCTGCTGCTGATGTTGACATTGGATAGTGAAAATAGTTGGATTCCTTTTTTTTTTACATGACTTGCAGTATCTCAGCATTCTAAGACACCTCTGTCCTCTGATATTTACTCATTTTGTCCTGTTTGAAAATGTATTCTGTAGGTTGAATTGAACAACTATACATTTTCCTTGTACATGATTTTCTCATCTTACCTATTGCTTAACCTGTCTCCAAGTCTTCACAGATTCTCCTCAGAATTAACTTTTCTATCTAACATGGCATACAAATGTTACTCCTGTCATTCATTCATTTCATTATATTAACTTTTGAGTAGCCAAATGAGTACTGCTGATCCCTTTGGAAAGGGAGTCTGGAAGGAAATTCACAGAGGTCAAGGTATGGTGTCAGCGGGAGCAGCATATCTACTTATGATTTATCTGGTTAAATGATTGGCCTAATAATCTCCAAGTAACTGCACCCAGCAAACGGCAGCAGAAAAGAAGCATTTAGAATTGGGCATTACCAGAACCAGTCATTATCAAAACTCTTGTCTTGCGTAAAATCCCATTCTAACCCGTCTAACATCCTCAAGTCCAGAAAATTAGAGCAACTCGCATGACTACAAATTGTGTCACATACTCTTACAGCTCTGCAGAGCTACGGTTGTTTACCCTGAGTAAGGGCCTAAATAATATGAATCTAGTGGAAGCAAAATCATGTGTTATTTTGACTGTTAAATGGATTCATTTTTTCCCTGTTTTTCTTGCTCAGGTACATTGGGAATCTGTTTATCACCTTGCAGTCTCCCTGGATCTAAGCCAACTTTCAGTTTGGAAATGGATGAACTGGAACTTGGAATGGGTTAGATATTACTCATAATACTGTACTTAAAGAATATATAATAGTGTAGTAAAATACAGAGTTAGCTCAATATTGTCACATAAGAACGCCGTATCCTGCAATATTTGACAGTTACTGCTCCGATGGCATGCTATATATTTTTAAATATTAATAAGTAATGTTTTAATAGGTTTATGTTCTGTGAACTGAACTACACAAACAAGCCTTATTGATCTAATTTAATTTACCCAGAGAGCTTCATCTGCTTTATCACCTTAACTCTGTCATGTCAGGGAATAGAAACTTCAGAGCTCGGGTGTTCTGGGGTGATGCCAGGAGGCATTTCTTCACACATAGGATAATGAAAATGGGGTATCCTCTGCTTAAGAGAAAAACGGTGATAGATAGATTTTAAAGAGTAATTTAGCTAAATTACATTATCTTGGATTTCCACATATGCACATGCAAATACTGTATGTAAATCGAGAAAGTTGCTGTCATTGATTCACTGAGACCACGTGCACACTGCTACTGAACTCATTATAGGCCAGTGAGGAAGTGGGAACTTGAATGAGGTTCCAATACTTAAAATTCACCAAAAATGTTTGCATCATATCCTGGCAGAACATAGTTTCATTACAAAACCAGAGATTAGTATTCCTAATCTACTTAATGTTATAACTAAGTTTGGTACATTTTCAGGATATAGAATTAATTGGAATGAAAGTGAAATTATGCCTATAACTGGAATAAAATCAAATATATTACAACAATTCCCGTTTAAAATAGTTACGGACAAATTTAAATATCTAAATCTTATAATTTTTTATTTATATCAAATTATCCTCAGTTATTGAATAAGCTAAAAAAGAATATTCTATACTGGAAAACACTACCAATATCAATGATTGGCAGAATAAATGCTATAAAAATGATCTTTTTACCACAATTATTATATTTATTTCAAGCTATCCCTTTATACCTCCCTAAAACTTTTTTTAAAAAATCGATTCTATTGTTAACAGCTTTATTTGGGATTATAAAAATCACAGAATAAGTAAAAAACACTTATGTAAATCCAAGATAAATGGAGGATTAGCGTTACCTAATTTTTTATATTATTTTTGGGCGGTTCAGATTAAGAATATGAATTTTTGGTTGGTAAAAATGGATCAGGAACCAGCTTGGCTAAAGATGGAAAAGGAAGACTGTTTACTGTTTGATACAAGTTCGATTCTCTTTGCTCCAAGGGAAGTACAAAAAAAAACTTATGGGGAAAACCCTATAATTCATAGCAATAGACGTATTTGGAAACAAATAGTTAAGACTTTACATTTGGACAATATGTCGCTTTGTTTACCAATTATGAATAATCCCTTATTTAAACCTTCTATATTGGATAAGGGGTTTAGACACTGGAAAAATT
Organism: Raja brachyura; assembly: GCA_963514005.1. The sequence continues at coordinate 32,048,856 of OY740798.1, forward strand.
TGGGAATTATAAGGGTAGAACACCTTTACAGGAAAGGAAAATTTCTCTCATTTCAAGAGTTAAAAGATATCTATGGATTGCACCCAAATAACTTGTTTAGGTATTTACAAATTAGAGACTATATCAAGTCAAACATGCAAGACTATAAAAAGAGAACCAGGATTACTGGATGAATTGCTTAACAAGCACCCAAATATAGAAAAACTAATAGCGTACAGAAATAATACTCTTTTGGATAGGGAAGTCCCCACAACAGAATCATACCGACAGTATGGGAAAATGAAATAGGTCTATCTATAATGAAAGGCACTTGGAAAGAAAGTTTACAACGTATACACCATTGCTCGTTAAATGCCAGACATACCTTGATACAATTTAAAGTATTACATAGATTACACTATTCAAAAACGAAATTAAATAAAATTTTTCCTAACATCTCTTCTATTTGCGATGAATGTCAGAATTTCGAAGCTAACTTAACGCATAGTTTTGTAACATGCATAAAACTTAATAGTTATTGGGCTGATATTTTTAGAATCATTTCTGAAGTTCTTAAAACTAAATTGGACCCCGATCTAAAGCTAATAATATTAGGAGTTCCTGATTCAAGCCTAATATTAACAGTAAGTCAAATAAATTTTCTTGATTACTGGTTGATAATTGGAAAATAATTAATATTAAAATTCTGGAAGGGAACATTATCCCCACAATTAAAATGTGGACATGTTGGAGGCGTTGCATTTGGAGAGAATTAGGTTTGTCCTAATGGACAAATACAAACTTTTTGAACAAATATGGTCTCCATTCATTGATTATTTAAAAGGGTAGCTGAGCTCAGCATTGTAACTCAATAAGTACCCTGGTGTAGGATTAGATGAAAAGATGTATTCTGGGATTTGTATACACGTCTCTATAGATATTGTTATGTGAAATTGCTCCATTCATTGTTAACATGTATACTTCATTTTTTAATTATGTAATAATCGGGTTTTTTTTTAAAATATTTTTTTAAATTTTATTTATCTATTTAATTTTTTTTTCTTATATAATCATAATCATTATTATTTAATCACTATCTCTATTGATTATTGATCTATTCATTTACTTCTTTACGTTCCAAAAAAAAACAAAAAACAGAAGCATACATAAATCAATTCATAATATTTGTATAATTTTTGAAACAAGTTAAATTTGTATTTGAAGAACTGTTATACTGTGGACAATACGCATTGCTTCTAATAAAAATATTTTTTTTTAAATAAAAAAAGTTAAATAAAATATTACTGTAAGGTCATGAAAAAAAACATTGTTTCAGCAGTATTTAAGGTGCATTATTGACATGATTTTTGATAGATTCTGAAGTTAACACACCCAACACAAGAACAAAGAGTGACAAATTGCTATGGTAGAACAGAAACTGAGTAGTATGTCATAAATACTTACATTCAACTGGCACAAATGTTTATGCTTGGCTGAGTTAAAGCTGTTGTGGTAAACTTGAGTCTGCATTTTTTGACTGCCCTCTTTCCAGCACATCCGATAAACAAACATGCATAGTTTTTCTTTCCAGCGTAAGCCACCAGCTAGTAATAAGAGTCAGGCTCTTCAGATTATTTTATTCACAAAGTTGCAGCCCATTGGAGCATCATAATCTCCCTTGATGAAGAAGCCTGCAGGTGACATAGGGTGTCACCTAATTGAGCAGCAAGAGCATGTGGAGTTGGTGCCATAGGAATTAATAACAAAAGTGAACTCAGTGGCACATATGCTTGCATCTTTATGTACGAATTACCCCAACCTCCTCAAATTACTCTCTAACATATCTCTTCTCAACAAATTATGTTGCAGGTGCACTCATCCTTCTGTATCAATGCAACCATCACTGACATTCCACATAATATTTTTTGCTGACTCTGACGGGAGGAATTATAACCCAAGAGATAGCCTTATTAATGTCGGAAGATTAAATGCTCAATAATAATCATGGGATTTGGTTAAGAGGCTACTTCTCCTATAATAACGTTGTTTAAGGATATGGAGATACTCATAATTGAGCAAGATAAATAGTTGGCATGGAATCCTGCAGAAGCAAGGTTTGGCAGTTCACAGAGAAAATAAATATAAAAAAGTGAAATGGCGCATTATATTCAAACATTTCTTTTTATTTAGGTATCCATGGAGAAAGTGGAATTGAGCGGATAAAGGTGAGCGAACTACAACTAATAAAAAAACATGGATATTTTTGTATCTAAGTATCTTTGATACTGTGTTGCAAATAGGGTATAAAGGGTGAAGTAAAATGGTGATGTCAGAACATTTGGTTATTCGCTCATGCTGGCTTGTTCGTAAAATTGTTGGCAGTTAACACCCCTCTTTCCATTCTTCCTCACTTGTGTTTCAATCTGTACTTCTAGAAGGTTAAAATTTACTATTGAGTCAGAAAGTTACATGATAAAGTTTCCTTCCTAAGAAAGAAAATCAAGTCTGGCATTTCAGTGCAAAGTAGCTGCTCCTTCCATTCCGTTACCTGAATGAATATACTCCAGAAGTATTTAATTTTCTCCAGATCTGAGGTTCTGAAGCATACAATATGAAATAAATGTTCTTTCTTCAATGATCATCAATACACTTTGTTACGAACGATACCAACACATGCTGTTAATTTTCTATGCCATTTGTTTTTAAATATCTCATATTCATGACCCCTTCACTTCACAAATCTGTATATGAATCCCTATAATTTAAGCTTTTATATTTAAAGTATTTTATTTTAAATGACTTTGCTTTGATCACATTTAAATAAAAGTAATACATTGCACAATGCAGATATAAATACAGTTAATTTCAAAATATTAACGAGAAAAATACTGTTGTAATACCTATCAAACATTATTGGTCAGAGAAGTAGAAACAAGGAACTGCAGATGCTGGTTCGCAATAAAAACATACAAAGTGCTGAATTAACTTAGAAGATCAGGCAGCATCTTTGGAGAACATGTCCTCCAGAGATGCTGCCTGACCCACTGAGTTACTCCAGCATTTTGTACATTTTATTTATTGGGGAGATACTGTTCATTGCTCATTAGCAAATGTACTCTAAATACTTTTGATGTTTTTATTGATGTTTAACTTCAGCAACTGACTGGGTTTGCGGTTGTCCAAGGACTTAGTTGGGGAGGAATACATAAAATACATTCAAGAGGGTTTTCTGAAGCAGTACATAGAGAGTCCTGGGGTGAGAGAAATGATGTACACTGAGATGGGAGATGGGGAAGCGGCACAGGAAAGAGAGGAGGTGTATTACTTGAAATTAACATATTCAATGTTCATACCATTGGGTTGGATGGATGGATGGATGGATGGATGGATGGATGGATGGATGGATGGATGGATGATATAGTACAACTTTTGGATGTTCATAATCTGATCAAGGAGAGCCAGCATGGCCTCATGAAGTGGGAATCTATTCTGTCAAATTTGTTGGAGTATCATCCAGGGCAGATAGAGGGGACTTGTTGATGTAATATAATAGTAGCAACCTATAATCAGTAGGGTGGTATAGGGATCAGTGCTAGGGCCCACATGTTTGAAATACAAATAATTTACAGAAAGAAAGCAAATGTACAGCAGCCACATTTGTGGATGATAACACAAATGGGTGGAATGACAATCCAAGAATTAGCAGAGATATTTATCGGTTCAGTACACAAGCTAAAGGTTCACAACTGGAGTATAATGTGAAGTGCTTCACCTTTGAAGCAGTATCTATATAACTAAATGTCTCATCTTGACCACTTCATGTCTGCGCTGTATATTGATTTCAGAAAAAACACTACCCTATATCGCTATAATTTCTGGCCATCTTACTCAATGTCCTCTGCTGAGGCAACACCGAGGATTTTTCAGATTAATGAAAAATAAAAAAGTTATGAGTGTTTAAAAAAATTTGAGATCAGCTGATTGGTCCTCTCGCCTGTCAATCACCATGATGAAGGTAACGCCCCTGCCGGGGGGGCAGGACTATAAAACCCCGGATGCCTGGACGTGAGTCAGTCACTCTGGAAGATAACGAGGGAGAGGCCACAACTGTGAATTCTAAGCTGTGAATCAACTGAGCTGTGAGTCTGCAATGTACTTGCAATAAATGATTTGTTAGCCCTTAATGACAATGCAATGAGTTGATGGGCCTGCCCTGTGCTTGGGACTGCAATGCAAAATGGAAATGAAATGACAATGCCATGAGTTGTTTGGCCTGCCCTGTGCTTGAGATTGCAATGCAAAATGGAAATAAAATGACAATGCCATGAGTTGTTTGCCCTTCCCTGTGCTTGAGACTGCAATGCAAAATTGAAACAAAATTAAATGAGTTGTTCGACCTGCCCTGTGCTTGAAATGGAAATGGAAATGAAATGAGTGGTTTGGCCTGCCTGAAACCACTAATTTCGGCCCACAAGGCCCCTATTAGCTGAGAAACCAGTCCCTGTTGCCCAAAATGCCCGTATCAGCCCAGGAGAGCATTTTGGCCCAAAAGGCCCATGCCAGGCCAGGAAGTCCAGAAAATGTACCTTTCACTGAGATTTTTTTAAAAGAGTCCCTTTGACCCATCAGTACTAGCCCAGGAGGAATTCCTTCGGCCCATCAGTAAGTATTCCGCCTGCAAGTATTAAACCTCACCCCAGTATGTTTCTCCCTCCCTTCATTGGTTCCTTGTGAGATCCAAGCCAGGATAGACTTTCCTCCTTCATTGCTGTGATCTGCAGAAAAAGATGAAAAATGTCTAAAATTGATTCTCCACCCTCTCCCACTTCTCCCTCACAAAGTCTCTCACCTGTTTTGGGCAGAATCTCTGGCAGTTTCTGAGCTGCCAGCCCATCAGGCCTGAGTGACTGAGTTTCCAGCCCACCAGGCCTGAGCTGCCAGCCCACCAGGCCTGAGTGACTGAGTTGCCAGCCCAATAATCCATTTGGCCCACAATGTCCATACTAGCCCTCTGGAGACCAGTCCCTTTGGCCCACAACACCCATACTAACGCCCCCCCCCCCCCCCCACTGGCCACCCATATTGGAATTGGTGGAGAGGTGGAATATTGTGTTGTGGGACCAGCCCTCCCATGAGAGCATGGGACCTAACGGGTCCCACAGTCTAGTATTATTTAACTGGAGAAGGATTGCTGAAATCTGTAGCAAAAGAAAGATTTAGGTATCCTTGCACTTGAAACACAGAAAGCTAGCCTATTGGTACAAGAAGGTAATGAGGAAGACTTATGGAATACTGGTCTTAGTTTGCTTTCCCTTTGGCTGCTTGCGATTTGTTCAGCAAACTAAAAATCTGCTGATTCATTAGAATATAAGGAGAATAAAAGTGTAATGTGTGCATGAATATAAAAATGGGATGATCAGCACAGACTTAATGGGCAGGAGAGCAGGGCCTGTTTCCATGTTATATGACTCTGGTAATTCCTCATTTTGTATCATGATCCAGTTGCTCCTTACCTGTCCGTTTTTATTGAGTAACTGTATGTTTCTCATCCTCATTCTTTGATGCTACAGCTGGTGACTCTTCATCTAATCTCTTTGATCACAGTTCATCAATTATTGATGTTTGTGTCTCCCCAGATAATGCCAGCTGATGAAGTAATACAAAAAATGATTGATCATATGACAAATCCCACTAATGAGTCTCATCTGCGTATTCAAGCTGGTAAATATGAAATGAGCCATGGATGACTTTTACTCCTCCAATAGTTCAGTGTGTTGACAGAGGTACTCAGTCCAATCTACTGTGTCTCAAATATCTATTCTCGCAGAATATATATGTAAATGAAACTGAAGAATGGCTCCAAACTATTCCTGGGTATAATGTTAGAAGGATAGAAAGAGAGAGGAGTTTCAGTATTGATTAAAGAGAATTTTGCAATCCTGAATGATGTCCTGGAGAGATCAAACCATAATGTATTTTTTTAATATTTAAACAAGGGATTGGGGTAGAGCAATTACACCACTGGCATTAATCCATAGACCTTTCACTAACAGGAAGGATCTTAAAGAGCATAGTTGCAGTGAAATTACAAAGATGTGAAACATTTTCAATAATGGGGGAATTGAGCTGTCCAAATCTACAGTTGAATGGTCATAACAAAAGGTCCAAAGTGGGAATGTTTCTAAAATGTGTTTAGTTTAATTTAGAGAAACAGCACGGAAACAGGCCCTCCGGAACTGCGCCGACCAGCGATCCCAGCATATTAACACTATCCTACACACACTATGGACAATTTTTCCATTTACCAAGCCAATTTATCTACAAACCTGTATGTCTTTGGAATGTGGGAGGAATCCGAAGATCTCGGAGAAAACCCATGCGGTCACGGGGAGAACGTACCAGCTCCATACCAACAGCACCCATAGTCAGGATCGAACCCGGGTCTCCGGTGCCACAAGCGCTGCCAGGCAGCAACTCTACCACTGCACCAGGGGAAATCTTGAGGATTTTCCAGATTACATTTTTCTCCTGCAGGAAAAGGAAGTAATGCTACGTTTGCTTTTGGCAAAAACACGGCGAAACAATGATTAGATAAAGCTTTGGAAAAATACATAATTCAACTACTATCTAGGTACTTTGCTATGAAGGATAAAGATAGGAAATTAAATATGGATTGTGAAGTGGCCAAAAAATATGGAATAAAATTGAGCCTGAAAATGTCCATGTTATTCACATGTTAGAATCAGGCTGACTGCACGAAATTCAAAAGAGAAGTTCTAGATTGCCATGGGGAGAATGGGACGTAGGTAATAAAGAGTTTAGTGGCAAAAGAGTTAAGGGCCTGTCCCACTTGCGTGTCCATGGCACGCAAATTACGCGACCTCGTTGTCGTGTGGCCGCGCGGGGCCGGTCCCACTGAGAAGTGCGGAGGGGTATGTAGTTGTGCGCGGTATCGCACGGCGCTCCGAAATTTTGTAGTGAACAAAATCTTTGCGCGTCAACGGCCTGTCGCGTAACTGACGGCCAAAGTGGGACAGGCCCAAGACCCTGGCGCGACGCAACGTCTCACCTCCAACAGCAGCAAAAGCAGGCAAACGATCGCCAAGCTCTTCCTGGGGCTCACGGGCGTTGCAGTCCAGATCCGCCCCCACTTCTACTCCCAGAGCGGGCCAAAAAAATTGAAGATAGACACAAAATGCCAGAGTAACTCAGCGGGACCGGCAGCATCTCTGGAGAGAAGCAATGGGTGACGTTTCGGGTCGAGACCCTTCTCTCAGACTGAAGAGTCTCGACACAAAACGTCATCCATTCCTTCTCTCCAGAGATGCTGCCGGTCCCGCTGAGTTACTCCAGCATTTTGTGCCCATCTTCAAATGACGTCACACGCTCTAGACGGCTGTGCGGGCGCATGAAATTGCGCGCAACCTTCGCAGGACGCGGGTTCCTGTTGCGGATCAGAAAATATATTGTCTTGATTCTGAAGTGTGGGCTTGTAGTATGATTCATGGTGGTGATGTAAATTTGGTTTCATAAATTAATTTATAGCACCTATTTCAACTGTATGTTTTGATTACTGGTTGTTTACTGATCTTAATACTATTTTCTGTTTCTAGGGGATCATATTGTTCTGATAGTGAACAATCTTGGAGGGTTGTCCTGCCTTGAATTGAACATTGTGGCCGGTTCTGCAATTAAATATCTGGGTAAATAATGAGTACACAAGTAGTCCAATGGTTAGCAAACATTTTATAAAACAGGAAGAGTAGAGGTTAAAGATAATTACCTGGTCTGGTAGTCCATTGTAATCAAGTTTGATTCATTGCTGCTGAATATTTGCATAAATATATGATCTGTGCATTGTAGGCCTTTATCACTAAATCTGAGAATGACACTAAATTGTTGGGCATAAATATAAAGAGTCATTAATAAATCTGGAAAATTAGGCAGGTAACAAATTTATAAACATGGCTGGAAATAGTTAATGATTTTCAGTGTACAGAAGGATAAATTAGTACAATTTGGTAGGGGGGCACATACCCATTTCCTAAAAGGTTTTATAAATCGCTGGAAAAGTGATCCTAATTATACCCCTATATAAATGATTTAAAATGTAGCAACACATTTAAATGAAGCAATATAGAATGAAACATGATTGATTTATTTCAAGTGGATTAGGATTTAAAATCAGGCAAGTTGTGTTAAACCTGTTTCAAACTATGGTTAGGCCGAATTTAAAGATGCTGCAAAATGTTATATTTTTCATATTTAAAAGGATCTATAAGCTTTGGTGATGGAGTAATATCTGTAGCTAGTTCTCTCTGAATTTGTCCTGAACCTGTCTGATTGGGAATACAACTAATCAAGGCTAACAGGTTTTTTAAAGGTGTATTAAACCAAACAAATGCCAGAAATACAAGTATATGCTTGTATTTATAAGAAGCCATTGAAGATATGATGTAAAATGTTTTAAAATGTCATGCAATAAGATCTTACATTGTAACAACTTTACACAGGTTTAACTATTAATTGATCTTCAAATTACATCTACTTTTCTCTTAACTATTTTAGCCCAACCCACTACCAGCAAAGACTCAAAGGAATTCCTCAGCATTTGTATCAGAATCATTTGTCTGCAGACACTTGACATCTACCCTTAAAAGGCAAATATTATTCTTGTATGTGTCTCAGATCATGGAATAGATAGGGTAAATGCACAGTCTTTTACCCAGAGTAGGGGAATCAAGAATCAGAGAACAGGTTTACAGTGAAGGGCGAAAGATTTAATATGAAGTTTAGGGACAAATTTTTTACACAAAGAGTTGTAGGTATATGTGTGTTTTAACAATACTGGGCACGAAAAGCGTGACATCATACATAGGGAGAAATAGTTCATGAAGTTTGAGAAAATGTCATTAAAAAACAAAATTCCTTTTTTAACATGCGTTTCTATGCGTTTTTTTACACTTTACGTTTGGTGTCCACCATAACAACTGTTACATGAAATTTAGAAAGTCATTTTATTCTAAAGCATAATAAAGAATTTATTCTTTATTTAAAGCATAATAAAGAAGCTGATTTCTTCACTTTTGCTGTTGTTCAACATATAAATAAATGTATTTTCTTGCTATAAACATGGAGCATATGACCAAATGTGCAATATTCCTGTTATCTACTGTTACACGCGTTACACAGTAGACACCAAAATGAAAGTAGCTCCTGTTTCTTCCAGTATTACTTTTTTTGTAATTTCTTTCTCATGTTTTGAATAAACTTCATGGAAGTAATTGGCCATACATAATAAGAGACTGCGGATACATAATTCGATGGAAATATAGCTACTGTAAAATGCAGGTGTTACGTGTGTGATGGTGGACACCAAAAATATTCATTAATTTTGGCATGCAGCAGCTTTTACAGAATCTTGATGTTAAGGTTACTTTCATCTCATAATTTAATTATCTATTGAGTTCTTCAAACTAGAACATTTTCAATCTCCTTGGGAAGTTCTTTGGTCTTAATTTAGCATTGAGGTGTAACGGTGGTTACTGTAAAATAGGGTGAACACCAAAAGTAACCACCGTTACACTTTGAAATATGGCCATTCAGTGCACAAATTCATCAAAAGTTTTGCTTATTACTGTGAACATACATCTCTGCAAAGCAACAAACTTGAAAATGGTTTGAATTATAATGAAATTAATGCAGAAATTGCCTCTATTTCATTGTGTCAAAGCATGTCACATTTTTGGTGTCCTAAAATGATATTTTTGAGATATAAACTGGTTGAATCGGGGAATTAATTTAATTCCAAACTTGATCTTACCTCTACTATCTCTTGCACATTTGAGTAACAATCCCTGAAAAAAATAACACCATACCACTTGAAACAGTGGAGATATGACATTTTTTATGTTCTGTGCTGAAATCCTTCCAGTATTGTAAAAATACACATCTGGAATAAGCTGCCAGAGGAGGTAGTTGCGGCAGGTACTATCACAACATTAATAAACATTTGGACAGGTATGTGGATAGGGCAGGTTTTGAGGGATAGGGGGTCAAACGTAGGCAGATGAGACTAGTGTAGATGGGGCATGTTGGTCGGTGTGGGCATGTTGGGCCAAAAGGGCCTGTTTCTACACTGTATTACTCTACGACTCTCCAGTTTTCTTTAATCGATCACTAATTCCAATGATCACTTGGGGAGAACTCTGTTCCCAAATCTGTATAAGAAATTAATACATGTCCTCAGTTCCTTGCATGTTGCTAAAGCGTATCCTGAATCCTCCCTGTTTTAACACCACACCTCGCACGTCTGACAATGTGATTATTGCAACCGCCACACCACCTCCTGGTTACCGTCCTTTGTTATACGATCGTTACAAACCATTGAGCCACTGTTTGATATTCGACCACCATCACAATGAAAATCTTTTAATGGGAGATGCCCATGTTTATTATCAGCATTATGAAATGTAGCTGAATGGGTTTTACTTAATCATGAATCTGATATTTATCACTCTCAAAACCTGCTGGGAAATATCTGAACTTAAACCTTGGTGGAAGCACATAATTAATTAAGCGCAGGCTCAGTGATCGGTTTGCTGAACACCTCCGCTCAGTCTGACTAGGCCTACGTAATCTCCCGATTGCTGAACACTTTAACTCCCCCTCCCATTTTCATGCTATCGTTTCTGCCCTCGGCCTCCTCCACTGTCAGAGTTATCCTCCAATTAACATTGTAAATTGGAGGATAAGCACCTAATATTTTGCTTGGGCAGCATATAACCCAACAGTATGAATATTGATTTCTCTGACTTCAAGTAACCCTTGCTTTCCCTCTCTCCGTCCCTCCCCCATCCTAGTTATCCGACTGGTTCTACTGTCTTGATTAAATATTACTGATGGTGTGCCTTGCTATCACCTTCCCCGTAGCTAACAATGAACCATTCTACCTTTCCTTATCGTTACCTGCTTTGATCTGTCGTTTTGTACACATTACTCTTCCATATCTCTGGACCCCAAGAAAGGGAGTTTGTGGAGTGCCTCCGTGATGGATGGATTCTTAGAGTAGCTTGTACTGGAGCCTACCAGGGAGAAGGCAATTCTGGATTTAGTATTGTGTAATGAACCGGATTTGATAAGGGAACGAGGTTAAGGAGCCATTAGGAGGTAGTGACCATAATATGATGTTTTAATCGACAATTTGAGAGGGAGAAGGGTAACTCGGAGGTGTCAGTATTGAACAAAAAGGACTATGGAGCCATGAGGGAGGAGCTGGCCAAAGTTGACTGGAAAGATACCCTAGCAGGGATGAGTGTAGGAGTAAAGAGGTCCTTCTGCAGTTGTACTTGGCAGATATTTCTGGGAATAATACAGAAGGTGCAGGATCAGTTCATTCCAAAGAGGAAGAAAGATTTGAAGGGGTGGAAGGGGCGATTATGACTGACAAGGGAAGTCAGTGACAGTATAAAGATAAAAGAGAAGAAGTACAACATAGCAAAGATGAGCAGGAAGCCAGAGGATTGGGTAACATTTAAAGAGCAACAGAAGATAACTAAAAAGGTAATACAGGGAGAAAAGATGAGGTACGAAGGTAAGCTAGCCAAGAATATAAAGTAGGATAGTAAAAGCTTCTTTAGGTATGTGAACAGGAAAAAATTAGTTAAGACCAAAATTGGACCCTTGAAGATTGAAAAGGGTGAATTTATTATGGGGTACAAGCAAATGGCAGATGAGTTGAACAGGTACTTTGGATCCGTCTTCACTAAGGAGGACACAAACAATCTTCCTGATGTACTAGTGGCCAGAGGTTCTGGGGTGACTGAGGAACTGAAGGAAATCCACATTAGGCAGGAAATAGTGTTGAGTAGACTGATGGGACTGAAGGCTGATAAATCCCCAGGGCCTGATGGTCTGCATCCCAGGGTACTTAAGGAAGTGGCTCTAGAAATTGTGGATGCATTGGTGATCATTTTTCAATGTTCTATAGATTCAGGATCAGTTCATGTGGATTGGAAGATTGCTAATGTTATCCCACTTTTTAAGAAAGGCAGGAGAGAGAAAACAGGGAATATTAGACCAGTTAGCCTGACATCGGTGGTGGGGAAGATGCTGAGTCAATCATAAAAGATGAAATAGCAACACATTTGGATGGCAGTAACAGGATCGGTCCGAGTCAGTATGGATTTACAAAGGGGCAATCATGCTTGACTAATCTTCTGGAATTTTTTGAAGATGTAACTAGTAAAATGGACAAGGGAGAGCCAGTGGTTGTAGTGTACCTGGACTTTCAGAAAGCATTTGATAAGGTCCTACATAGGAGATTAGTGAGCAAAATTAGGCCACATGGTATTGGGGGTAGAGTTCTGACATGGATAGAAAATTGTTTGGCAGACAGGAAACAAAGAGAAGGGATTAACGGGTCCCTTTCAGAATGGCAGGCAGTGACGAGTGGGGTACCGCAAGGCTTGGTACTGGGACCGCAGCTATTAACAATATATATATATCAATGATTTAGATGAAGGGATTACAAGTAACATTAGCAAATTTGCAGATGACACAAAGCTGGGTGGCAGTGTGAACTGCGAGGAGGATGCTATGAGAATGCAGGGTGACTTGGACAGGTTGGGGGAGTGGGCAGATGCATGGCAGATGAAGGATAATGCCTATAAATATGAGGTTATCCACTTTGGTAGCAAAAACAGGAAGGAAGATTATTATCTAAATTGTGTCAAGTTGGGAAAAGGGGAAGTACAATGGGATCTGGGGGTCCTTGTTCATCAGTCAATGAAAGTAAGCATGCAGGTACAGCTGGCAGTGAATAAAGGGAATGGTATGTTGGCCATCATAACAAGAGGAGTTGAGTGTGGGAGCAAAGAGGTCCTTCTGCAGTTGTACAGGGCCCTAGTCAGACCGCACCTGGAGTATTGTGTGCAGTTTTGGTCTCCAAATTTGAGGAAGGGCATTCTTGCTATTGAGGGAGTGCATCGTAGGTTCACAAGGTTAATTTCCGGGATGGCAGGACTATCATGCTGAGAGAATGGAGCGGCTGGGCTTGTAAACTGGAATTTAGAAGGATGAGAGGGGATCTTATTAGGTATGTTACAATACCTACCTTTAGCAGCACTGCAGTTTAAAATGCCGATTTTTTCTAGGCAGTCCAAGTTGATCCATGTCGGGCGATTTCGTCGCTAAAGAGAAATCGCTCCGACATTTCATTCATAAAGGTATTTTTAAACTACGCTAGATTATTTATTAACTAGAGTAGTTTAAAAATCATCTTCTAAAGCTCTGAATGGTGACAGCGGAATGGACCTAAGGTAGGAGATAAAAGAAGCTACACAGTTTATTTTTACATAAAAACTTGGTTTTTAGGAAGGTTTTAATCACATTTTCATGTTGCGAAAAGGGGACAAAAAAAAATGTATGAACTGGCTGTATTTTTCATACCGACTTCACCGCAAACCGCAACGTTCTAATCCACCGCATTCCACTAAAACCCACTCGCTAGTAGATTTAAATGGCCATTAATTTACAGGCATTAAACACTAAATTCCTTCCATTTGGCCTATAAATTCATGAAAATGAGATAAAAAAATTATGTTATATTGTGGATTATTGTGTGAATGTTATTTGGACACAGGCAATTTTAAAAAAGTTTATCATTTCTTAAGAAATGGATAGATGTTTAGATCTACTCATTGAATTTTGTAATTAGCTACAATTAGATAACTAACTAATTATATGCTTTAATTTCAGGTCATCCAAGTAAGATTGTTTCATATTTGTTTCAGAATCCTTCAATCTATAATAACTGAAAATTTCATTGAGTTCGCTTAATTTTTAAGAAAGTTATGGGCTTTTAACTGTTCTAGATCACAGCTTTTGAGTTAAGTCAATTGAAAGGCAATGGGGAACAAGATGCTAATTTCCGAGTATGAAAATGGTCATAACTTTCTTAATACTGAAGATATGAAAGTGAATTAGGTGTCAAATTAAACTTCTTTTTATGCTTTATCTGATGGGATAAATTGCAGACTTGATTTTTAAAATCTCAACATTTTGTAACATTGCTAATCTTATTGAAACATTGGCGGAGTCCAGAACCAGGGGCCACAGTTTAAGAATAAGGGGTAAGCCATTTAGAATGTTGATGAGGAAACACTTTTTCACACAGAGAGTTGTGAGTCTGTGGAATTCTCTGCCTCAGGAGGCGGTGGAGGCCGGTTTTCTGGATATTTTCAAGAGAGGCTCTTAAAGATAGCGGAGTCAGGGGATATGCGGAATAGGCAAGAACAGGGTACTGATTGCGCATGATCAGCCATGATATTGAATGGTGTCGCTGGCTCGAAGGGCCGAATGCCCTACTCCTGCACCTGTTGTCTATTGTCTCTCTCTCCCCTGACTCTCAGTCTGAAGAAGGGTCTTGATCCACAACGTCACCCATTCCTTCTTTCCAGTCTGCCTGTCCCGCTAAGTTACTCCTGCATTTTGTGTCCAACTGTTTCTTGTTTTTGATTGTATAAATAGCTTTCCCTTTCAAATAGCTTTTCATTAAAGACTCTCTTGTTCCCAGGGGATACAGATTTTAAAAATTGGTCAACTTTTACTCAGTACAAGTCTCCCATGAGTTAACTCTGCCTTTAGTGGTACGCCATAACCATAAATGTGAAGTTATAAACATCAGATAATGGTGAACAGGCTGAGGCTATTCCGTCACGTAAAACTAGTGCAGAGGGGTGGTTGTTGGTCACCTTTATTGTGGAATATATTTCTGGTACTGCAGTCTCATCCATTTCTCTTGTTCTGTTCAGTGATTATACACGTCCCCTCGTCGTCCTTTTTTCTTGTATATTTCCGTATTTTTTTTCATTCCATTTACTTTGCTCTATCAATATTTGATTCCAATCCTGAGCCAAAGAATAAATGGACGCATTGTAACATCTCTGTCCACAGAATGAAAGTGATCGGATTTTAATTTGTATTGATATAAATGTAAAGCTCTTGAATCTAGAGCCATTCCACATTTTTTATGTTTCCTTATTCTATCTTCTTTGTTTGGATATGAATGCATGTTTCTTTTTAGAAGTTTGTTGAATTGCACTGTTAAATTGATAATTCTTTAAAAATAAAGGAAAATAAATTATTTTTTCGTGGAGTACATAATATTTTCTGGGTATCTCTTTCAGAGAGTAAACAGGTCTTTATTGAAAGGGCCTATGTAGGGTCTTATACAACGTCATTGGAAATGGGAGGAACCTCTCTGTCCATGATGCATGTGGATCCAGAATTGTTGAAACTTCTGGGTGAGTGCTTTTGGGGAAAAACAATATAGTTGCAGAAAAGTAGAGCAGGGCTGACAGCATCTGTAAAATAAGAAACAACATTCAGAGTCATGATAATATTAAAGAGAACATTTAAGTGCAAAAGGAAATAAGAGACAAAGAAAGAACTGGGTAGGATAAAAATGCAGACAAAATATCAAAAAAAGTAATACAGGGGAAAATAGCATGGTAAAGGAACAGCTTTGCAAAAATACCCAAAGATGCTATTGTTACTTTTGGAAGACCATACAGTAGCTTGTCAAAAGATGAAGTGCCAAATGAGAATGGGTTGGACGCATAAAGTGCAAGCGTGCAAAAACTCATGATAAAGCTTACGATAATGATCACCTCAGCTCCATGCAAGGATCACATTGTGATTATGAATATTGTTTCCTAAATTGAAAGAAGTACCTTCACCTTTACATTCATCTTTTGAAAAGTGTTCGGGACTATATGTTGCCAAACAAGCAAAGAATAGGGCAGGCTCAAAGTACCAAATTGTTTATCCTGCTGTTAATTCATATTATACTTCCTTTTAATGTCAGAGGAAGACCCTTCGATTGGAAGATATTTTTGGTGATAGTTAAGGAATGAACTATGGTGTCAGTATGAACAGTCCCAATGGAATGCCAAATGGGGACAGGAGTGGATGATGTGTTTGGTGGTTACATTGTGGTAGTGTGTCAGATGAGAAATGTAGAGGAATAATCTGTTAAATTTTATGGCTGCGAGCATGGAAGATGGTGATGGAAGGAACCCAATTGTAGCCTTGGGAAGTCGGGTCCAAAATGGGGCGGAAGTACTGTAAATGGAATGGGACCTATCAAATGTGCTGGGAAGAGAAAAAAAAGACCTAACAGCAGAACTGATGTGGAAAGTAGCTTCATTTGAAAACAGTGTGACAAATTGATTAACTGGGAGAATGGAAGAGTGACCACAAAAAAAACTGGACATTAATTATAATTTAGATCATTGTAATAGGGTTCATGGTGGATATTGGTCATTTGTGTACAGTATTAATATAAGCCTCATTCTTAACCTCATTGTATACAATTTATTTTAGATGCAAATGACAAGAAGTTCAAGCTATTTCAGTACCTTCTCCGTTCAACTGAGATTGTATTAACTCGTCTGAGTGTTAAATCATTATAAGAGTTTATTAAGACATTATGGTAAAATTAGAAACTCCTTATTTTGGCCTAGTTTCATGTTTTCAAATTGCAATTATAAAAAATAAATGAATCACAGGGGATTGCATTGTTCCTGTGCATATTTTTTTTCAATACGTTTTCATGTAACAAAATTCTGCTCTTTGTTGTTCCGACAGACATGCCCACTTCAGCCCCTGGTTGGGCCAATGTATCAAGACGTAATCTGGCACGGAAATGTAGGACTCTGAGTGTCCCACACTTAGAACCTGACCATAGAGATACCCCTCCTGGATCAGGTGAATTGAATCTCCACCATATATAAGATAATTTTGGTAGTGTGAGAATCAAATACACAGGACAAGATGTTAAGAAGTCCCTTGTGCCAGTAGGTGGGGAACATTTCACGACATTCGTTGATTGTTGAGAGTGGCAGACGCTCAACATCGGGGGGGGCGGGGGGGGGGGGGGGACACACGTATACGTATATCTTCGCCTGGGTAACCTTCAGGACAGTTGGGCACAGGACACATCATCAGTAGTGTCATAAATTCAAAGACATGTTGCAGATGATAATTGAATCAAAACGAGAGGAAGAATGCACAAAATAACTTGGAAAGTGTTGGTGGAAGTGATGGTGGGGGGAGGGAGTCATGCGGAGAGGAAGAGAAGCGGCCAAACTAATAATAAACAGTGAAAAACAAACAAATCTGATTCCTTTGCATCATATGTTCCTTTCAAATATAGTAGGAATTATTTGGTTTACAGCATAATAAATATTTAGCTGATATCCAGATGTATAGTTAACCTTTTATATTTCGTCGGAAAATTATGTAAATGTTTCCCCTCATTATTTGGATATGTGCTTAGCTTAGTGGTAACACTGTTGATTTGAGGATATTATGAATTATGACACTTTCGGTAAATTAGTAAAATTGTGTTGTATCGTTGCGGGATGAGCGTTTGGTTAAAATGCCAAGTCAAACATATATATCGGCGATTGTTTTGCCGAACATCGCGCATTCCGCCTAGGCCCACGTGATCTCCCGGTTTTAACTTCCCCTCCCATTCCCACATTGACCTTGTCAATTCTTCCCTTCCCTCCCGCTCCACTCCTTCCCCGGGCACTTTCCCTTGCAACCGCAAGAGATGCTACACTTGTCCCTTCACCTCCCCTATCCAGTCCTTTCAGGGACCCAAGCAGTCATTCCAAGTCCGACAGAGGTTCACCTGCACCTCCTCCAACCTCATCTACTGCATCCATTGCTCCAGATGCCAGCTGATCTACATCGGTGAGACCAAGCGGAGGCTGGGCGATCGTTTCGCCGAACACCTTCGCTCGGTCCGCAATAACCAACCCGACCTCCCGGTGGCTCAGCACTTCAACTCCCCCTCCCACTCCGTATCCGACCTCTCGGTCCTGGGCCTCCTCCACGGCCAGAGTGAGCAACACCGCAAGTTGGAGGAACAGCACCTCATATTCCGCTTGGGGAGTCTGCATCCTCTGGGCTTAAACATTGAATTTTCTCAATTCTGTTAACCCAGACTGCCTCCTCCCCACCTCTCCCTCAGCCCTCGGGCCCTGACATTCCTTCTCCATCTCTCCCCCCCCCCCCCCCAGTCGCACTAGCTTCTCATTTTCACACAACAAACAGCTTACAATGGCCTGTTTCCTTTATCACCAATACTTTTTTGCATATCTTTCATTCATTGTTCTTTATCTCTCCACATCACTGTTTATATCTCTCGTTTCCCTGATCCCTGACCAGTCTGAAGAAGGGTCTCTACCCGAAACGTCGCCTATCTCCTTCGCTCCTTAGATGCTGCTGCACTCGCTGAGTTTCTCCAGCTTTTTGTGTAACCCCCACATTGACCTTTCTGTCCTGGGCCTCCTCCACGGTCAGAGTGAGGCCCCTTGCAAATTAGAGGAACAGCACCTCATGTTTTGCTTGGGCAGCTTATAACCCAGCGGTATGAATATTGATTTCTCTAATTTCGTAACCCTTACTTCCCCTCTCTCTCCATCCCTCCCCCACCCTAGTTCTCCGACTAGTTTTACTGTCCTGATTAGTTTTACTGATTGTATGCTTCCTTGTCACCTTTTCCTCAGCGAACAATTAAACATTCTACGTTTCCTTATCATCACCAGCTTTGATGTATTGTTTTTACACCTTACCCTTCCATATCTCTAGACTTCCTCAGCCTGATTCAGTGTGAAAAAGGGTCTTGACCCGAAACGTCACCCATTCCTCTCCAGAGATGCTGCCTTTTCTGCTGAGTTACTCCAGCCTTTTGTGTCTATGTTAAGTCAAACCTCTTGTTCAGTGAAAATAAAGGTATACAAAAGATTTTTTTGTGTTGCCTTTCCAATTAACACTGAAACAGCTTATTCTTTTTTTTTAAGTAGTATCTTTCAGTGCACTAATTAGCTGCTCTGTTTGTCTTCTAAATAATAGTAACTCCTTCATGAGAAATTAAGAAATTGGAACAGGATTAGGTCATACCGTTCCTCAAGTTTGCTTTGTTATTCATGAGGTCTTTGCTGAGGTATTTCAAGTCTCAACTCCACTATCTAAGAAGCAAAGTTACAGTTAAAACATACACGTCTTGTTTTCAATAAACAAAAATATCCCTATACCTTTTAATGCCTTATCTACTTGTTCTGAAATCTTAAAGGATCCATAGGCATGCACTCTATGACTCTTCTACCCCTCCTAATAACCTTCCATTTAAAATATCTTCCCTTGTTTTGTCTATTCTTTAATTTGCCATGTTTCTACTAAATTGACCAGGCCATATTTAAATTCATGAAGTTGAAAGCTCTCTTCATTATCCCACAGTTAATTTGCGTATCATCTGTAAACTTGCCATTTTCTTTATCATGTTCACTAAATGTAAGTCTAAATCATTAATAAACACAATAAGAACCCAAGAGTTAATTATTAAACCACATGGATTGCACTGATAATAACGTTCCAGTCATAAAAACATCCATCAATCTTTACCCCTGCTGGGCAAATTTTGGATCCAATTTGCTACTCCCCTTTGGATCCCATACATGTTTACTTTTTGACCAGTCTCCCATTTTCTGAAGTCTTGCTGAGATTTATCTGCCCTCATTTTCGCAAAAAAAACAATACAATCGGGATAGTCCATCTTGGCCCTCCCTGAGCAAATCCAAGCTGACTGTCCTTGCTTAATCTATGTTTTTCTCAATTATACTCGGAATTGAATTTACTTGATAAAAATACATCTATTGATGCTCCTGAACACATCATCAGTGATGTAACATGGGGTCATTGGGTGTTTTGGATCTTTCAACATCAGACACCCTCACCCAGACGACCCAGCCGTGGTTAATCAGACCACGACTTGTATTCAGGTGGCATTCGCTCCTCCCCATGGACCTTCTCTCCTGATCCAGAGCCATCTCGAGGCCTTCTCCGCTGCCTCTGTGGTGTTCTTGATGGCTCTTCTCTTCGCCACTGCGTTGATGCCCAGTGCACTCAAGGCTTTGTAGAGTGATTGCCCTGCAAAACCTCTGCAGCCAACCTCGATGGGCATACACCTTGCCTTCCAGCCCTGCTTACGGCAGTCTATGATCAGCTCTTCATACTTGGTCATCTTCCTCTGGTGGGCCTCCTCCAGACGGTCCTCCCATGGCACAGTCGGTTCCAACAAGACGATGTTTTTGGTCGCCTCTGAGACCAGGAGGATATCTGGCCTCAGGGTGATCGTGGCAATGTGCTGTGGGAACTTCATCTGTTTCACCAGGTCTACAGAAAGCTGCCAGTCCTGCGCAGCCGCCAGGATTCCTGACGGATTCCTGGCTGCTGTGGTTCTTGGCAGCTGCATTCTGGCTTTCACGAAGGTGATCATCTGGGTGGTGGGCCGTGTTCGTCTGCAGCTGCTGATTCCCATGCTGATGGCTTCTGCAATGGGTTTAAGAACCTGGTCGTGTCGCCAGGTGTACCGGCCTTGCCCAAGAGCCTTTGGGCAGCAGCTCAGGATGTGTTCCAACGTCCCCTTGCCTGAGCATTGTGGGCAATCTGGAGATTCCGCTTTGCCCCAGATGAAGAGGTTCGAAGGGCTAGGCAGGACATCATACACTGCCTGGACCAGGAACTTGAGGCGCTGTGGTTCAGGCTGCCAAATCTATGTTTTTCTCAATTATCCTCAGAATTGAATTGACTAAATATAGACAAATGTTCTAGAAGCAAAAGAGTGAACATGGGATTGCAGCTTTATGAATTGTTGATTTTGGTCAAAAATGTGAATAACCAGAATTAGTACCAGGACACCCCGAGTTTACGCTTGACGTGACTTACAGAAATAAAACTTTATGCAATTTCTCCCATACATTTTAAAGCATTTTTTGAAACAGAAATAATAACAACATATTTTGAGGTGTTCATTAATGACTATGTAGAGTATATATTGCATTAGTTTAATTAAGAGCAGAGTTTGGGTGAATATTTGATGAAATGACCAAGTGGGACCCATTGGGCCACTGTTACTCGGGAGGCCTGGTCCTCCAATGCAACCCTTCCCCAACGCAATATTCCACCACTCACCCATAGCCCCCACGGGAGGCCTGGTCCCCCGACGCAACCTGTTCCCCAAAGCAATATTCCACCACTCTTGATTAGAATAATATATATATACTGAGGGGGAGATAAAGTTGTTGCATTATTGAAGGGGAGAGAGGGGCGAAGAGAGAGGGGAGGAGAGTTGGAGAGGGGACAGAGAGACAGGGAAAAAGAGGGAAGACAGAGGGGCGAGGGGAGGTGAGGAGGATGGGAGGAAATGGGGGGAGAGGAGGGGAGGACAGAGGAGAGGAGCGGAGGAGAGGGGGGCGGAGAAGGGAGGAGAGGGGAGGACAGGAGAGGGGAGGAGCAACACTCCATTGTGATGTCATTGTGGCAGTTGGCAGCCAGCTTGAGAGCCCATTGTTACCGTCGGCAATGTCCCATTGTGATGCCATTGTGGCAGTCAGCAGCCAGCTTCAGAGCCCATTGTGATTGGTGCACTGTGAGAGGCATTGTGACATCAGTCGGATTTTTGTTCTCAAAACTGGTTGAGTTTGGGCTGGTTTTTAAATTTCAAGGATCAAAAAGTTCAGAAATATAGGTGGAAATGCGACGGGAAATGCCTCCACGGGGAAAAAGTGAGTAGAATGTGTGAAAATGGGAAGGCTGTGGCGTAGCGTTTGGAAGAAAATAGGAATTATCCAGATTGACACATATACATACACACAAACATGACAAAGAGTTTTAGTAATGTAGATATGTAGGTAGTAGGATATAGGTAGTTATGGAAAATGGATGCTTCTGACATTCAGGTAAATCAACTGATAGACATTTCTCAAGAACAGAGCCCTTACATAATCTGAGGGTTTGCCTATTTTACATATTTTATGGATTGGAAAACTAAGAAGTAGCACATATAAATATTACAGGAAGCAAGATTGGCACCCATGCATTACATTTATTCTACTTTGTAGGCCCTTTTGTGGATAAGGTACGGTCTATCCTGGATGTGGTCTGCACCACTCTGCTTCAGATGGAAGAGGAACTGAATGAACTGGATCGGGAAGCAGGAGATGGCGATTGTGGAAGTACACATGCAAGGGCATCCCACGGTCAGTTTCTACAGAATGTAACTCAGAATTTGAGAATAAATGTTATTCAAAATTATCAGTATGAATTGGATGATTTTAAGTTGTCTGAAACAGCAATAATTTATGAATGTAAATCACTTCAAATCACTGAATCAGACGACCTGATGGCTCTCAGCATTTCCATCAGAAAGATCTCCGGTTGAGTAAGTATATTGATTTCATATGAATATTGTAAATTGAGATTAAAAATTACAATTAAACCAATTTCAATAAGAATGTGCAGCCCATTTCCAATTGCATGTGTCTGTCTTTCTTTTCTTCCATCGACCAGGACTATAATAATGTAATTATTTCAAAACCTTCACCATTAAATTCTGTTCCTTGACATGTATCCTGTGTTTTTTTCAGACATTTTATTCACCCTGTTTGTGTAGAAGTATTGACAGTAAATCCTAATCATTCATTCAAATTGGAGGATACTGCAAGATTTTTTAATTTTTGGCTAACATCCACACACATACTTTTTAGCCAGCGGAAA
Source organism: Raja brachyura (assembly GCA_963514005.1). The sequence goes on from OY740798.1 coordinate 32,071,464, forward strand.
TCATTATCTTATGATCAAGAAAATAAATCTTGATTGATTATTAGTTGCAATGCTTCCACTGAATTTACCTGCTTTAAACAGATATGGAAGTTGGAGGTTTGTTTATTGGGTGGTTCAGTACATTAAGCAATGCATTTACCAACCAAGTCCTCAAGGTGAAAGAGGTAATAGTCAAATCTAAAATGGAGTTGTTCTACAAAACCATGGACTGGTAGAACAAAAGAATAGCTCGGTGCCAAGTCTGAATGACTTTGTGAATTATATGGAACACAATATGGAGGACAGGTTGTCTTTTCAATAATGAAATTAAGATGGAATCCTGCAATAATAAGGCCATCAAGGCCATAAAGAAGCCAAGATTGAAAAAATGACTGACGCTCCAGAGATAAGTAATAACTTGTTATTGGATTAGCTTGATTTGGACCCAATTTTTCCTATATTCTGAGAATCTTTCAGTCATGCCATATTCAGACTTGGTAGGAGTGTTTTAATGATAAGAAAAATGTTTAATTGTGCTAACTTTCCTTAGTTCTGTGAGTAGAGCCCGAGAACCACTGAGCAATGTTTGTGCTCATTGTAATCTTGCCACTCCCATCTCACGAATCAATTAAAGATTGCCATTGTTTACCTTTAACAGTTTTTGTTGCTGTCTGCTTTTTAAGAAACAAACTTTTACATTTGGTTGTAGTCGGCAGGGATCTCACTGGGACCAGCAACATATGACTGAGTAAGAGGGTGCAGTTGACTGGGATCTGAAGGGGAGAAAACTGAGCTCTAGTCGGACCCTTTGAGTCCGGCCTCCCAAAGAAGCTCCCGGTAAAACACTGAGGTCCCTCAGTCTGAGGTTGATCTGGTTCCTCGGGGGGGCGGTCCCATTTCGAACCGCGGAGCCGTATGGAGCTGGTCCCGACTTCATATTCACCAATCAGCTGGGCAGGAGGCGGTCCGACTGAATTTGGGCGGCGTCTGGCGGTGATGTCATCACGCAACGGCTCGCCGGGCGGTGACGTCACCACGCGGTAGGCGTATGCCGTCAAGACGCTGTGTACAGCATCCAGGCGTTGCGTACGACGTCAAGACGCGTATGGCCTCAATGCGGCTGCGGGCTGACAGGCCGTTGCCGGGCGGGATTTTTGAACAGTGTCAGTTTTTCGGAGCCCCGCGCCATGTCGGGACCAGCCCCGCACAAGTCCATACGGCTCCGGTGATCGAAGTGGGACCGGCCCCGCGAGGCCGTACGGCTCAAACGACCACGTTAGGTCGCGCTCGCCGCATGCAGTCGCATGCTGGTGGGACAGGCCCTTAAGACCACTTGTGTAAAGGATTGGCTTGTGTATTGAAAATGAGTAAAGGATTGGACACGGCAGACTACATGTTTTTGTCACTAATGTGTGTTGGAAAGACAAGGTGTCTTGAAAAGATGTGTATTGAAAAGACAATGTGTCTTGAAGAGGCAGTGTTTTGAAAAGACTTGTGAATTTGCTACCAGAGAGAGTAGCCAGGATTGACCATAACATACTGCAAAGGTTTTTACAAATAAAGGATTGGGCATAACAGGCTGAAAAAGTTTGTTACAATTTGTGTACTAAGTAACTAGTGATTTGGAATTGGATAAACATGCAAATAATTTGGATAAGAGTGATGGAAAGACGGCTGTACAACACATGTGTTATTTGTTCCATCAGGGCAACAAGGATTATTGAATGTTGAATTATAAATTGACCAAACGTTTGAGTAATGTGTCTTGGCCAGTAGGAGGCATATGGAATGTGGAGACAATTGAAGGCAGAGAGAGAGAGAGAGAGAGAGAGAGTAAGGCAAAAAAGAAGTGGGTGGAGACGCGAGATAGTAGTTGGATGGATTATGCTTGTAAAAGAGGAATTGAATTGTGGAATAAAGACAGAACTATTAAAAGAATGGAAAGTACTTCAGATGGAATGCCATTGGGCCGAGGAATAGGAGATAAGGGCTAAGGCAGAGAAAGAAACCGCTGATAAGAGTTCGGAGAACAAGCCCGATACCGGTAAGTCCTCTCGAGAACCTATGTCTGACAATGGCGACCCTGTCAAAAGAAGAAGGGGGAGGTGGCCAATCACAATCTGAATCACTGTCCAATCACAGCTCAGACCACTAGCCCACCATTACATTAAGCTACTCCTTTTATTCATTTTAAATTCTCACTCCAACAAAGAATACGACTTTTGCAAGCCCTCCCAGCCTCAATCCACAAAATCTCCCAGTGGAATTTTCTCGCTGGTAATTCTGCAAATTGGTCGCCACAGAAACAAGGATTCTTTTAAATAGAACGGCTTTTGTTAGACAAGGGAGGGGAATGTAAAGTTAATACAGAGAGGTGTCTCTAATGTTTTCCACAATTTTTTGAAAACGAGGGGCTGCGCCGCTCTGGCCCACTACTCTCGGATAAATCTATATGTTTTCCCGTTCTTTTGTAGTAGTTTTCATTCAATGTTCGAAGGATAGTATTTGTTCAACCCCAAAGTTCCCTCAAAATATTCTAGGATGTTCTTTCAAGTTGTCACTCATTGAAGTTCTGGCTCTTATAGGATTAGACAGATCTCCATGTTCTTTCGAGTTGTCACTCATTCAAGTTCTGTTTCTTATCTAACTAGAGAGCTCACTTTTCTTTTCAAGGCTATGCTGCCAAGATATTGGTAGCTCTATCCTACTGTGTTCAGGATTTCGATATGTCTGTTTCATTTCTCCCAAAGCCTATCGGGATACTTGACATCCAGTCCCAGGCTATAATTATATATTCATATATATGTCCCTTTTGGTGAAATGGTCCATGTCAGATGAAATAGGATGTCACTGAATTAACTTGCAATCTATGAAAATTATTTGTTTATTCTTTGTTTTCTCTTAACTTTAAGTTTATTTTTTTCCTATTTTTCACTTTTTGAATTGAGATCAAATAGAGACCTGAATTCCACGATGGCCACGTCGCATTCAGGTAGATCTGTTAGATGAGATTGCAGAAGCCTTCATCTCAGAATAAAATCTGTTAATTTGAAATTGTAAATTTGGGGAGATAGATTGGAACAATTAGGAATATTTTTACATTGTGTATTTTTAAAGGGTCTGCCTTGTAGGTATTTAAAGAGTGATCTCACATCCCCCACTACCTATAGAATTCTGGATTAGTGGAGGGAATAAATAGGACACTAAAGAATGTGGAAGTTAGTTATGACCTGCAGCCCACAGCAATGAATTAATTACACACGCACAGCAATTAAGCACAACCTTGTCAGTCTTGCATTCACAGGGGTTGAAAATGCAGAAGCCACTGCCAGTTGAACACAGACACAGTCCATACTACTGGGATCGGACAAAATTGGGACTGTAAGTAAGTCAGACCCGTGGCTGAATCCAAGCTCCACGAGCGGGCCGGTTCAAACTCCGCGGCCCGGGACGGTCGAAGCTGCTGCCCTCCAGTCCAGCAGAAGAAGCGGTTGTTGCGGGATTTCCGGAAAAACAGGTCAACCAACCTGTGACCTGCGGGCTCCCGACAATGTCGTCCACTGGCCCGTGGCCAAGTCCACAGGGCCCGCCGCTGCCTCCGGAACGCCGCCACAGCTCCGAAGTCGAGTCGCCGCTGCCGCCGGAACGCTGCCACAGCTCCGAGGCCGCCAGCTCCGCCATTAGAACAGTCGCATCCCTCGAAGGAAGAGACCAAAAACATTTTTCTCCCCCCCACCCACACAAATACACAACCTAATGAACCAAAATTAACTAAAACAGGTAAAAAAAAACAAAAAAAAAGAAAAAAACAGACGGACTGCAGGCGAGCCGCAGCTGCTAAGGCAGCGGGACATCGGGAATGTCTGCAAGACACAAAGGATTAACATGAATAAATGCAATAAAGTCAGGCTCACCTAAAATAGGTAGAGCAAAGGAAAGGTTAGTGTGGGGAATATAGTTCTGAGCATTATAGTTCACCAGTTCCAGAGACTGCAATGTCTACAATGGGTTAGAGGTAAATCAGGCAGAATCCTAGCAATTGGAAGGACTGTTGAGAACTCTGATAACAGAGGGCCACAGTTACATCATGGACATAGATTCAAGTCGCATCGTTGTTTTGAATGAAGGACTGTGCCCATCCTGTAGAAATAAGGACTCAATGGAGGAAGTTCTGGATGGTTCAATAACCCTTTCACCTCGGATTGGAACTGTGACTGAAAATGGTGAGGGTGATAATGTTGCGAAGCATCAACCTGTCCCAGTGTTAGCAGACTTTCAGCCTTGTACATACATTGGAGCCACTTTGCGGTCGGTGGATGTGGACAACTGGGAATCCCCATTGAAAAAGTTCTTGTGCTCAGATCCTGAATATACAGAGTGCTCTTGCGAAAAACTTCAGGCACAAATGCAACTCAACCATTAAATGTGAAAAAACACAGTTAACTGCAATGAAGTATCTTGTTCTATAAGAAATGATGTTGTGGATGGATTGGAGTCCAGTGATCTTTCTGAAACGTATTTATCAAGTGAAGATGACAGAGAAACACAAGTTAAGAATGGTTCTTCAGATGAGCCTTTTCAACCATATTGGAAGAAGAGTAAGTTACCAGTCAAGAAGTGCAACATTAAGGATGTAAAGAAACAATCTGGACAAAAACATGGCCGGAAACCAAAATCAAACCTGGAAAGGGAAGATTTCCCCACCATGTATTGATGTCAGTATAAGGGTTGCTGTGCTGTTTATAGAGTAGTTGACGGACTTAAGAAACATATAAAAGAGCAGCATGAAGAGGTGCGTGAAAGACCTTGCCCCCACCCAGGAGGTAACAAGGTGTTTCTGATTGATCGCTACCTGCAGAGCCATGTAAAGCTGATCCATACAGAAGAAAGAACATCTTTAAAGATCAGGAGGAAGTGTAAAGCCTTTGGTCGCAACTTGGGATCACATTTGATCAACAATCTTGAAGCATTTTGAGCTCTATCGTATGACTAAGGGTCTAGAGAGGGAGAAGCTGAATATTTTGAAACAGAAGGACTTCATGAAAGAGATTATGCAAAACACTATCCAGGAAAACAATGACTCAGACCTGGTGGCAGGCATGGAAATCGCTATCAAAACATGGGGGACACAATTTATTGGCGGCCGTGCGCGCATTCGCACACTCACACACATGCGAGGCTTTGGAGGTTCAGCTGTGGGCCCTGTGGACGGTAATTACGGGAACGATGACCCAGGCTTACGACAAGCGTGGAGAAGCAGCGCTAAATCCAGTTCAACTGCCTGTCTCGCCGTGTTCACCTACAACCCTGCCTGGACTAACGGGATACCTGTCCAGAGCCGTAGATCTAGCGCTACTTCTCCGCTCTGGCTGTAAACCTGGGCCGTCGTTCCCGTATGTCCAAGCAGGGCTGGACATCAGTCATCAGTCCCACTTCCACTGTCTCGCGGAAAGCGGAGTTTTAACCGAGTTTTAAAATCCGGAATACAAAAAATGGGGGGGGATCATCCCCCACCTCTTAAAACAGGTGTCCTCCTTGCCCCCGGGGATTTCCGTCCCTGAGTGTGATGACAATCAGGACATTGATGAGGATGGCAATGATGGTGTTGCTGATGAGTTGGACAATTGCCATTTTGACCTGACCAGATCGATGCCGATGGTGACAGCAGAGGAGACACCTGCAAGTATGACTTTGACAACAACATCCCAGATATCTATGACATGTGCCCCGAGAACAACACCATCAGTGAGACTGACCTGAGGAAGTTCCAAAGGGAACAATGCAGATTGTTCCTAACTGGGTAGCGCGCAACAAGGGCAGGGAGTTATTGCAGACCGCCGACTCTGACCCTGACCTTACTGTTGGATTTGAGGAGTTCAACGCTATCAACTTCAGAGGCACCTTCTACGTCAACACAGACCACAATCTACGGTGGCTTTGACTTTGGCTTCCAGTCCAGCAGCCGCTTCTACGAAAGCAGGCCACCCAAACCTACTGGGAACAGAAGCTGTCCAAACCAATGGATGCGCTAGCATCTAGCTCAAAGTGGGGAACCTCTGTATGGGCCGAGAGGGGGGAACACCTGTGCAACGATCTACGAAGAGACTGGCAACCAAAGATACTAGAGGAGCAAGATAGACCACGCCTCCGAAATCCAATGGTCTGACGTGTAGTACGTAACGGAACGTCACGGCCGCCATTTGTTAAATCAAAACGTGACTTCCGGTATGTCTCCCGCTGTGCACTCCGCTCTATCATCTATGGTGTAATCAGTGTTGTAGGGAACAGTGTTTGATATAGCTCATCTATCACATCACATATTTTAGTTAATTTTATTGTAAATGTTCTCCCCCTGTTCCACCATTTCCCTCCCATCGTTCCTCCCCAGCTCCTACCTTTGCGTAGTTTCCCTTGTATTGCTTTAACACACACTGTGCACAGAATTAAATTAAACTTATATATATATTTATATGAATGTGTGTTTATGTGTGCCTGTGTGTGAGAGGCAAGTTAAGGGCCTGTCCCTCCCGTATGCGATTGCGTACGTCTCGCGGGGCCGGTCCCACTACGAAGTGCGGAGGCGTATGGAGTTGTGCGGGGCTGGTCCCGACATCACGCGGGGCTGCACTGTCCGAAAATCATGTCGGCCCACAGGCGCATTGAGGGCGTACGCAGCGTCTTGACGGCGTACGCCCAAGCGCATGGCGTTGTGCGAGAGTTTTTTAAATGTGCTGTATAAATAAAAGTGACGTGACTTGACATATTTCTCTAGTTTCTTTCTTCAGGTTTCCTCTAATTTGTTTAGCAACCTTTTTCTTTCAATATATATATCTTTCAACGTATATATATATATATATATATATATATATATATATATTTGTGCGTGTATGTGTATCACAATATATATTTACACACACATATATCACAATATATATATATACATATTTGTATGTATACACACACATACATACATATACATATATATATATATATATATATATATATATATATATATATACATATGCATACATATAAAATATATATGTAATCCTAATAGTGTGAATAAAATATCCATGAACACAATGTCGAAATATTTTTCCATTCTTTCATTCTATATTAGCGTAATAAAATGTAGTGCATACATACCTACATATTTAAATTCAGTCGATAAGTAGGTCAAATAATATGTGGACCTTCTTTTTTTTGAGACATGGATTTTTTAAATGTGAATATCTCATAACGAAACATTTGTGGGTCAGCCATATATTGCACCAACCCCCACAATTTCAAATAACTCTAAATTGAACTTTATAAACAAGGAAAACACTTTTTATTTCCGTCATTTATGGTAATATTAACATAATTCACATCATTTTGTGCACGACATATACAGGGGGTTGTAGTGTTTTGAAAATGATGTAAATTTCAACATATTTCAGACAATGATAGTCCCACCCCTTGCTTACCCCAAAGAACAAAATTTCCAACTTATATACAATAATAAATAAATCGTCATTTGCACAATTTTGTGTGGGTAACGGGAGGTTCTCATTCTTCCTCTTGAGTAACCGGCGTTGGGAAAACAGACGTTTCGGCGTATTCTGGATGTCAAATAGCATTGGAACTACATTGCAAGTTAGCCTGTTAATGGTCTGCCTGTTGGAAAACTACTCAAGTTCAGTGTTCAGAACAAAGACAGCAGGTGGTTGAGAAGTACACCAGAGTTTGGTGGAGGAGATCTTGTCGACAAGTATTCTGGACCCGCTGTCGACATCTGAAATTACAGAAAATCTCATATAGGATTAACTAAGAAGGAAAAAATGTAGTTATAACTACATATCTGCAGAATGGATGATATATCATTTAAGTACAATTGTTCAGTTGTGGGGAGAGGCCTGTATATAGAAGATGCATTTTGTCACTAATATGTCAATTAACCTTCAATGTAGAAGAGCTTATTTAAAACTTCTTACGTAGACCATTTAAAGTATTTTCTTTACTCTCAGGCATAGAGAGAGAGAGAGGGAGAGAGAGAGGAGTGGAACGATGGCACGTTATAATGCACAGCCGTCCCACTCTGACCACCGCCGAAACCCGCACCACACCATTGCACCCTTCTTCACAGCGGCCCAGTGATGTTTCGGCTCTGACAACTCGAGAGATCTAATCGGTAACAACACTGAGAGCAGCCCCAGACAAGCGCGCTTCCTGATTCGAATCTGAGGTTTAAATCTCGTGATGAGCCCTGATGTGTCTCTCTCCCCATTTCTCTCTGCCCCTTCTCTCTCTCTCTCCCTCTCTCCCTACGGACCATATTTTGGAGACTTCTGCCGTACAGAAACAAAAACAAAAATGTACAGAAGAACAAAAATTGCTGACTTAATTATTGTGGTAAGTTTAGATCTATTAAAAAAAATCTAGTAACTTTCTAATGTACCGACAAACCTAGTTTCCCAATGAGTGTTGATAGGGGAACAGAAAATAACATTTTCAGGACTGAATAATATTGACAGAAAACAATAATATTTCCTCACCTTTCTTTGTTGTTGGGGAACCTGAAGAAAGACAGGTTGAGTCATCCACATCGGCGATTAGAGCAATTTATACCGAACAGTGAGCTGTAGATGTGGACGCCATGACAGTGTGCGGGCAGCCCTATAAAATGCCCTATGTAATGGCGTTGACAATGACACACTTCGCTTTTTTCGCTGAGTGGCGCATCTTGCTCCTCTAGTATCTTTGCTGGCAACACCCTCGGACAGGTGCAAACTTTATGGCACAACCCCAATATCGGCTGAAAGGATTACACCGCCTACAGGTGGCACCTGATCCATTGACCCTAAACAAGCTTCATCAGGATGGTTGTCAATGAAGAGAGTGAGAACTGGTTTCCATACGATTGGTTTGATGGACTTTGGGGTGCCGTTGAACTGGTAGCCATACCTTTGGTTTGGTGGACTTTGGGGTACTGTGATACATTATGGCTCTATCATTCTGCTAATCATTGCTCTAATACTTGCGACCATTGTGTGTACCTACCGAGGACTATGAATGTTATCATGTTTGATAAAAAGGATGGAATGGAAAAGTTAATAGCAAAACCTAAAATTGAGTCGTTCTTCTACAAAAGCATGGACTAGTAGAACAAAAGAGTGGCTCGGTGCCATGTCTCAATGACTTTGTAAATTATATGGAACACAATATGGAGGACAGGTTGTCTTTTCAATAAAGAATTTAAGATGGAATCCTGCAGTAATAACATGTGCTTTCAAGACCATAAAGAAGCCAAGATTGAACAAATAGCTGACGCTCCAGAGATAAGTAATAACTTGTTATTGGATTAGCTTGATTTGGACCCAACGTTTCCTATATTTTGAAAGGCTGCAGAATCTTTGTCATGCCATATTCAGACTTGGTAGAAGTGTTTTACTGATAAGAAAAATGTATAATTGTGCTAACTTTCTTTGTTCTGTGAGTGGATCCCGAGAAGCACTGAGCAACGTTTGTGCTCATAGTAATCTTGCCACTCCCATCTGACGAATCAATAGAAGATTGCCATGGTTTACCTTTAACAGTTGTTGTTGCTATCTGCTTTTTAAGAAACAAATTTTGACATTCAAAGGATATTTAAGAAGGTTTAATCCAGATGGCAATTACTTCCTGAAAGAATGAATTATTTCTTAGACATTAACTGAATTATTTGTTCTTCTCCCAATGCAATCTTTTGGAATATTTTTAAGCCTTATGTCTTTAACCACAATTTAATGATCTGACTATTCATACAGAAAGGTTAACATGACACATGAGATCTTAAGGGTGAAACATTCTGCCTGACCTGACAATTTCTTTGAATTCCCAACATATAGGTTCAGTGGACAAAAGTCCCCAATAGGAATTTGAACCATTAAATTAATTATTTAGAAGCCTGATCATAGAGGCAACAATAAGATTGGCCACTATGATCACATTTGAAGTACTGTTGACCTAAAAAAGATTATGTTTTTAAAAAAGTGATACAGAAGTGCAGAAGTTTTTGTCACTTAAAATAGGGATAAAATATCACGCAAAGAAAGGGTTTCAACTTAAATCTGTTTTACACAAATCAGTTGGTAATTTGTTCACCAAACCTGATATCTGAGAAGCTGTTTTTTTTAAATTCACAGCCATCAAGAACCTGCTGGCATCTGATGCAGTTCCTGGCTATGGTCATCAACTCCTATTGTGCCTCGGGAGAGTGATTCAAGATCATATGGGTGGGACTTCTGGTGCGGTAAGTCTAAATTATGCTCATATTTCCAGTATGGAGCATAAAAGTGAAGGAACAGAGAACAACTTGATGGTTGAGCAACTAATAATCTGGTAACACAACAGAACTTTTGGTGATTTAAAATGTGCTAGTCAAGAAATTAGATTGCAAAGGACTATATTGCAGCTCTGTATGTTTAAAAGATGCAGTTGCCCTGGAGTAAAACAAAATAATAAATATTTCTTGTGCTTTTATATGAGTACAAATGACACTCACATTGGAGGGAATGGGGTTCCATTCAGAGAAAACCCCTCTTTCCAAAATATCCCAATTTTCTGTAACAAAAGCTGCATCATCTGCATGTATCAAGAAGTGCAAACTTGAAAAAACATGTTTATTTACTTCCTTGTTTTCCACATAAGTTCGGTAAGAGCGAATTTCCATTAAGTGAACGTATGGTGCACAATAAAATTGATGTACAGTATTACTGAAATTTGCTCAATTGATCTATATGTTCAATTTTACTTTGGAGTCACGTGAGTGACTACGTGAAGAAGCCCCGCCTGGGGCTGGATCGGCATTAAGTATCTCCAGCGCAGCTCCACACAGCGGTAAGGAACCGGCCCGCAGGTAAGAGAGTTTTCGAGATTTTAGGGCGGGTTCCAGAACTCCGTGCCTGGTGGGTAAACCAGGAGGAGTTAGGAACAAAAAATGGAGAAAGCCAAAAAACAACGGGCAAAACGTGCGTCCCGGGGTGATGAGTCGGGACAAGAGATTATTGCGGAGTTGGTTCCGATACCGGTGGCCGTTGAAATTCCCGTTAGTGAGGCTTTGATTGCTCCACAAACAGAAACTTTAGAGGAAACCCCAGTGCCTAGAAAATGTAAAAGAAAATCTGAAAGGCCTGTGGGTTCTGATGAATCTGATTCAGAAGGTCCAGAAAAGAAAGCCTTATGGCTCAGAATGGACCAAATGGAGAAAATGCTCCAAACTATTATAAACCAAGGGTCTAAGAACCCAGAATATTCCCAGGCAGCCCCTGAGGGGGTTCCATATCATGAATATGGTGCCAGTTTCAATTGGGAATTTGAAAATCCAGTGCCTGGAATTGGACTGGAGGAAGTCTCCTTTGAACAAGTTTCAGGAGTACCAGGGCTGTATGAGACAGACCCTGAAAGTGGTGATTGTGGTCCGGAGTACACACCACAATACAAATATATTGATCCAGGTGTGCCTGATGTGGCACAAAGTTTTGCTATACCTGGAGGAGGCGGTGAGGCCATGGAAGAAAACCTGGCGGCCAATATTAATTATATGGTCTCTCACCCGCTTCAAGAAGCTGTTATGGTTGAGACAGCAGAAATGTATAAAACACCTATCAATTGTGCCTCTTTGAAGGTACCTACGGTAAATCCGGTCGTTTGGGCGCCTATGTCATCAATTATGCGGGCGCAGGAAATTCGATTCCAAAGAGTCCTCAAGCTGATTTCAGCTGGCATTACTGCCTTTGGTAGACAAGTGGAAGGTTGTGGAATGACCAAAGTGCAGAAACATATGTTGGCTTTATTTTGCAACTCATTTTTTGAGATAAATTGCATGAGGAAGATTGCCATTCGGCCTCTGTTACATCCAAGATTTGCAGGGTTGTGTAAACCAAGCAATATTCAAACTCCTGGTTATTTGTTTGGAGAAGATCTGTCTAAGCAAATTAAAGAAATGGATGAAGAGGCAAAAACGTTTGGTCGTATGAAACCCTTCGGCTTTGGCCAGAGATGGACTGGCTTTACGAAAAGGAGATTTGATTTTGGAGCTGGTACAAGCCGAGGCAGGAGTATGATAAGGAAAAATTTCCAGCCAACTCAGCCGAATGTATACCCATTCATTGGGAAAGGGAGATCATTTCATCCAGTTGCAGAGGTACATAAACTTTATCCTATTAAAGAAGAATGTCTGGATGAGCCACAGATTGGTGGTAGACTCCAAATGTTTTATAATGAATGGAATAATATAACAACTGATCGTGTTGTATTAGATATTGTGTTAGGATCTACCATTGATTTTGTAGAAGGTATGGATCCATTGGGACAGAATAAGCCTAGTCATTCTTTGATGTTCTCAGATCTTGAGAAAATTCAAATTAACATAGAGGTTAAGAATTTGAGTAAAAAAGGAGTTATTGAGAAAACAGGAGAGGATTCACAACAATTTGTATCAAATATTTTCCCCAGACCAAAGAGAAATGGGGGTTGTAGAATCATTTTAGATCTCACACTTTTGAATACATTTATCCAGTATAAACATTTTAAAATGGACACAGTCTACACTGCAATGCAGTTGGTATTGACAGATTGTTATATGGCTACGATAGATTTGAAGGACGCATATTATTCGGTCCCAATTCATCATAGTTTTCGCAGGTATTTAAAGTTTAAATGGATGGGACAGCTGTGGCAATACAAAGCTTTGCCTAATGGATTAAGTTCAGCACCTAGATTGTTCACTAAATTGTTAAAGCCAGCACTTGCACTGCTAAGGGCACAAAACCACATCGTTATGGCTTATCTAGATGACATTCTAATTGTCAATGCTAATCAGGAGTCAGCTGAAAAATCAGTCTCAGCAACTACAAGCTTGTTTAAGAAGTTGGGCTTCCTGATCCATCCAACAAAATCTAAGTTACAGCCATCCCAAACCATTGAATATCTGGGGTTTGTGATTAACTCAGTTACCATGTTGGTAACTTTACCAATGGATAAAGTGTTAGATTTGACAAATGTGTGTCAGAACCTGATTAACAAACCTTATCCCTCCATCCGAGAGGTTGCCAAGGTAATTGGGAAATTGGTGGCAGCATTCCCAGCAGTAGAGTTTGGGCGTCTACATTACCAAAATCTTCAAAGGGCAAAAACTCAAGCGCTTATCCAGCGAGCAGACCATTTTGATAGGCCAATGCAATTGCCTAAGGAAGCTTTATCAGAATTACATTGGTGGATTGAGAATGTTCCACAAGCTGCTAAGAACATTTTAGTTCATCAGCCAGGAGTGTTTTTGCAAACTGACGCAAGTTCTCTCGGATGGGAGGCTACGGATAATGAGACCAGCTGTGGAGGCAGATGGGCTGTCCAAGAGGAGTCATTGCTCCAAACATATGGTATTAATTATTTGGAGCTTCTGGGAGCATTTTATGGATTAAAAGCTTATTGCTCTTCATTAAAAGATTTGCATGTCCAAGTACAAATAGATAATACCACAGCTGTGGCATATATCAATCACATGGGTGGTGTCAGATCTATATCTTGTGATCATCTGGTAAACCAGATGTGGCAATGGTGTATGGCTAAAAATATTTGGCTTTCAGCTATTTACCTCCCGGGGAGAGACAATGTTATGGCAGACAAAAGATCACGAATATTTAAAGACAATACAGAATGGATGTTAAATCCACAGATTTTCAATAATATTGTCAGTCGGTATGGAGTACCGGACATTGATCTGTTTGCATCTAGATTGAATCACCAATTGCCCAAATACGTTTCTTGGGAACACGATCCAGGGGCAGTAGCGGTGGATGCTTTCTCGCTACACTGGGGGAATACGTTCTTTTATGCTTTTCCCCCATTCTGTCTGATTGGGCAATGTCTCAAGAAAATAGCGCAAGACGCTGCCAAAGGCATTTTGGTGGTGCCAAATTGGCCCACGCAGGCATGGTTCCCATTGATGCTAAAAATGATTATTGAACCATGTATGACAATTCCCAGTTGCGACAATCTGTTGACAAAACCAGTAACAAAAGAAATTCATCCATTGCATGATCATATGAATTTGTTAATCTGCAGGTTCTAACCAGACCATTGCAAGAGTTTGAACTGTCGGACAGGACCATGGATGTTATAGATGCAGCTTGGAGGAATAGCACTAAAAAACAATATATGTCGCATATAAGAAAATGGGAAGTTTTTTGTACACAGTCAAAGATATCTTATCATACTGCAAACATTTCAAATGTATTGGAGTTCCTTGCTGGGTTACACTTTGATGAGCATTTGAGTTATAGTGCCATTAATTGTGCTCGTAGTGCATTGTCATCCTATTTAGGACAAATCTCGGATCGGGATTCAGTTGGGTCTCACCCATTAGTATCCCGATTCATGAAAGGAATTTTCAATAAAAATCCTCCCAAGCCCAGATATACAGAAATTTGGGATGTTAGCATTGTTCTTACTTTGCTTAAACAATGGACTCCAATTAATTCAATGTCTTTGCAGAAATTAACATTCAAGGTGGTTATGTTAATGGCATTGGTGTCAGCTCAAAGAGTACAAACTTTGCAATTATTGTGGTTGGATTGCATGCATGTGACTACCGATAACATTGTGTTTTATGTTTATGACTTGATCAAACAAAGCAGACCAGGGAGAACTGGAATGAAGGTAATGTTTAAAGCATATCCTATTGATGAAACATTGTGTGTAGTTAAGCATTTAACTCAATACATTGAGGTAACCAAAAAACTCAGAGGTTCTGAGAAAGCGTTATTGATAACACACAAAAAGCCACATACAAAAGTTTCAGTTCAAACCATTTCTAGATGGTTAAAACAGGTTTTGGGACTAGCAGGAATAGACACTGATGTGTTTAAATCTCACTTCACTAGGGCGGCAGCTACGTCCGCGGCGAAGGTACAGGACGTACCACTCTATCAAATTTTAGAGGCCGCAGGGTGGTCTAGAGAAGAAACTTTTTCAAATTTCTACAATAAACCTGTTGTCACGGTGCCAGGATTTGGACACGCAGTACTGGGTTCTCTTTAAATGCTTGCTTTGTTTATATTATCGATTTATATTATCGATTTATGTTACCATTGACATCATTTATCAATTTATTTTGTAATTTTCCCCTGCGATGAAGGGGTTATTATCATTAAAAAAGTTGTTCTTTTTATGATTAAAGGACATTACATGAATTGTAACAATGTCTTAAAAATACTATTTACTCACTACTGTTTTGACTAAACAGAGAGTCGTATGAGATAAATTTACGACATAAAAAACAGAGCTTCAAAATCTTCACGTAGTCACTCACGTGACTCCGAAGTAAAATAGTAAGATTAAACGAGAACTTACGATGAGGGATTACGTGCCCTCCACTCCCAACCCTCATAATGTAAATGATCATTCGGTAGTTCTAGTCTTTTTTAAGCCTTACTATTGTACTTCGGCTATTGGTTCTGTGTTTTTCATGCCGCTGCTTTGAAGTATGCCGATCCGGCGCCGGGCGGGGCTTCTTCACGTAATCCCTCATCGTAACTCCTCATAAAATAAAGATCAAACTTCGAACAGGTAAGTTCTCGTTTAATCTTACTATTTGTAGACAATTACACTGCATTGACTTCTGCAACCTATTGAATTGAAATCCAAGTTAATTATATCCGCTTTATATTACTGCAGTGTGATTGTTTTTGTGGACTGCATCGGCATCCTCGGTGATTGTTCTTTAGAATTTTTACCTTGTGTAAGCTAACCATTGCCTCATCATTTATCTTGTCATTTTCATATACAACGTGAGATGGATAATAAATCCATTCTTACTATTTTCATACACATCAGAAGAAATACATCTATCTATATACTTTTAAAACTCCGTGTGTGTGGGAGTGTGTCATTTTCCTTTGAAACGTATTTCCTCGAAAACCAGATGCAAATATGCAGAGATTTATTACATATTTTGATAGGGATTTAACTTATGATTTCAGAAATCCACTCCTCTCTAGATTTGGACAATTATTTCCCCAGATTTTGAATAAAAATGTTCACAAACCATTTTTTAAAAAATCAAACTGCTGCGTAAGTCACAGTGCCACCTCACAGATGTCCAATAACAATGGATCTCATTTACATATGATATGACATCACAATGGGACAGGGGTTGGAGATTAGAACCTTCACGTGATCCCACTAAAATCAAACTGCTGGATGAGTTACAGTGCCATCTCACGCCACCGCAGCCCAGCTGCTGACATTACAATAACAGTTAAATTTTTACATCTTCTGGTAGAAATCTTCCTTATGATTTCAAAAATCCAATCGTCTATACATTTGGTCAATTATTTCCCAAGATATTTACTAAAATTTATAACCAAACTGACGTTTGTTTTAAATATTAAGGTTGCCCAGCTGCTGACCTCACAATGCCTTTGCACCTGGCCCAACTGCGTCCTGGCTCCGCCCGGCCATGCCCCCCCAGCCTACCTGCTGTTCCTGCTCGCTCCCCACCCCCCCCAGCCTGCCCACTGGCCCCACCTCGCTGACCTCACAATGCCTTTGCACCTGGCCTGCCTGCCATCTGACCCCCCCCCCCCCCCAGCCTGCCAGTTTGTTGGTTCCATTGTTTTTCATTGATTGAATTTAATTATTTTCTCACTTAACATCACTAATTCTTAACATTAACTTTTAATTTCAAAGACAGTTTAAAAAAAAAATTGCTGTCTTCATTGACAGGTTAGATCGAACCCGCTGTGTGTGTGTGTGTGTGGAAGGAGGGGGAGGGTGGTTAGTGTGTGTGTGGAGCGGCAGGCTTCTCTCCTGAATTCCATAGAGCTGCCGACAGCTTTCGTGCATGAGACACGCCTGCTTCATTTCCAGAACATTCTGAATGTGTGACGCACGGTTGCATTTCGCTCTCTCTGTCTTTCCCCCTCTCTCTCTCTCCCCCATTTCTCTCTCTCCCCCTCTCTCTCTCTCCCCCTCTCTCTCTCCCCCCTCTCTCCCTCCCCCCTCCCTCTTTCTCTTCCCCCCTTCCTCTCCCCACCCCCCTGGAACCATCCCTTTGGAAAAAGGGAAAATAGAGAAAGAAAAAAGAAAAGCCAGTTACTTTATTATAAACATCTCGCAAAAGGAATCTACCAACTCAACAGTTTTTCTTCCCCCTTTACCAAGACCCGACACCGGTACTTTTTTGAGGTATTCTTGCACCATATCCTTGTAATAGATTTATAAATGCAGACCACGTCTTATAGAAACAGTCTGATTTTCCTGCTAGTCGGAGTCTCATATCTTCCAAGTGTAGTGTTTCGAACATGGATGAAATCCACATATTGACTGTGGGTACCGGAGAATTTTTCCAGAATTTTAAGATTAGCTTTTTTTTCCAGTTATTAAGCCATATTCAAATAGAGTCTTTTGAAACACATTTAATTCAGGGCAATCTTCCGATATCCCGAAGATTATCCAGTCTGCTTCTGGGGTCAGTTTTATTTTAAATATTTTTGTGAAAATTTCAAAACTTCAGTCCAAAATGTTTGAATTTTTGTACAAAAGACAAATGAGCGTGCTATACTAGTAGCAATGTTACAAAATTTTAAGATTTTAAAAATCAAGTCTGGAATTTATCCCATCAGATAAAGCATAAAAAGAAGTTTAATTTGACACCTAATTTACTTTCATATCTTCAGTATTAAGAAAGTTATGGCCATTTTCATACTCGGAAATGAGCATCTTGCTTCCCATTGCCTTTCAATTGACTTAACTCAAAAGCTGTGATCTGGAAAAGTTAAAAGTCCATAACATTCTTAAAAATTAAGAGAACTCAATGAAATTTTCAGTTATTATAGATTGAAGCATTCTGAAACAAATATTAAACAATCTTACTTGGATTACCTGAAATTAAAGCATATAATTAGTTAGTTATCTAATTGTAGCTAATTACAAAATTCAATGAGTAGATCTAAACATCTATCCATTTCTTAAGAAAAGATAAACTTTTTTTAAATTGCCTAAGTGTCCAAATAACATTCACACAATAATCCACAATATAACATAATTTTTAAATTTCATTTTCATGAATTTCTGGGCCAAATGGAAGGAATTTAGTGTTTTATGCCTGTAAATTAATGGCCATTTAAATCAACTTGCGAGTGGGTTTTAGTGGAATGCGGTGGATTGGAACATTGCGGTTAGCGGTGAAGTCGGGGGGAAAAATACTGGGGGTTCATACATTTTTTGGGGACCCCATTTCGCAACATAAAAATATTATTAATGCCTCCCGAAAAACCAACTTTTAATATAAAAATAAAGTATTTACCTTTTTTTCTCCCCTACGCAAAATGCTTCCGGTTGTCTGCGGTCACGGCTTTTGAAGGTGATTTTTAAATTACTCTAGTTAATAAATAATCTAGAGTAATTTAAAAATACCACCATTCATTAAATGTCGGAGCGATTTTTCTTCAGCAACCAAATCGCCCGACATTCATCGATTATCCAGGCCTGTGAAAAAACGGCACTTTAAGCCCGCCCCCCTCTGCAAGGCGCGAAAGTCGCGCACACGGGGAGCGGCAGAAGTGCAGCGCCGGTAAAGGTAAGTTTTGTAACATACCTAATATTAGCATCTTGACATTTATCACACATAGGAGAGACGTTGGGAAAAAGTTTACTTATTTTAGTTTTTGAATAGTATAATCTGTGTAAGATTTTAAATTGTATTAAGGTGTGTCTTACATTAATTGAACATTTATGCATGTTTAATAAATATTCTTCCCACCTTTCTTTGGGAATTTTTATACTTAATTATTTTTCCCAGTCTCTCCTGATACCATCTGTTGTTGGTATTTCTGCATTTAGAATAATATATAAATATGATATTAGGTTTGCTGCTTCTGCCTTTGTATTCATTACTTCTTCCAGTAAGTCTGGAGGCATATTGTGATAATCTTGTACGTATTTTTTCAGATAGTCACAGATTTGGAAATATTTAAAATACTGATTGTTCCCCAAATTGTATTTTAGTTGTATTTGTTTAAATGATAATAGTTTTCCCGTGCAACACATCTCCGAAGATTTTAATACCAGCTCTTTCCCACTGTATAAATGCTTTATCTATAGTTCAAGGTTTAAATGAGGGTTTTTTTACTGATAGGAGATAAGAGAGAGAAATTTCTTAATTTTAGAATGTGTTTTATTTATTTTCAAATTCTGATTGTTCTGTATATAATTGGATTATTGTTGTAATTTATATTATTCATCGATATTGGAGAGAGAAGGATTGCTCCAATATTATAAGGAGAGCAATCCTCTCTCTCCATAATCGTCCAATCCGGTTGTTGGGGAGAGTTATCCAGCAATTGGATCATATTTCTGATATTTACAGACCAGTAGTAATACATAAAGTTGGGGAGTGCTAATCCCCCTACTACTTTGGGTTTATTCAGATGAGCTCTTTGTATTCTGTGGGATTTATAATCCCAAATAAAATTTGTGATATCTGAGTCCAGTTTAAAAAAAAAACATTTTGGGTAAATATTTTGGGATAGATTGGAACGTATAGAATTTGTGGTAGAAAAATCATTTTTATGGCATTTATTCGGCCTATTAAGGACATCGGAAGCGTTTTCCAAAATTTAATCAAGTTACATAGTTTCTTAAGTAGAGGGTTATAATTTTCGTCAAACATATCTTGATATCTTCTAGTAATTTCGATGCCCAAGTATTTAAATTTTTCCGTAGCTATTTTGAAAGGAAACTGTAAAAGATGCGTAGAGTCTTTCGGTTTTATTGACATGATTTCACTTTTATTCCAATTTATTCTATATCCTGAGAACGAAGTCCTCTATTAATTTTAAAATATTTGGTATAGTAATATGAGGTTTTGTGATGTACAATAGTACGTCGTCAGCGTATAGTGATATTTTATTATTGGAATATTTTGTTTTATATCCATGGATATTCGGATGAGTTCTAATTCTTTCCGCTAGGGGTTCAATTATGAGGGCAAATAAAAACGGTGATAATGAACATCCTTGTCTATTTCCCCTTGACAAATGAAATTTCGTAGATAAATTATTGTTTGTTAATATTCTGCCCGATGGCTTATTATATAGTAATTTAATCCATAGAATAAAATTCTCTCCCAGTTGAAATTCTTGCAATACCCTCAGCATATAATCCCATACGACCTGATCGAATGCTTTCTCTGCATCCAACAATATAATTGATAGTTTTTGATCTTCAGTTTGGTGTGAATGCATTATATTGAATAGACGTCTCAATTTTTTAAATGATTGTCTCTTAGGGATAAACCCCGTTTGATCCGGATGTATTAATTTACTAGCATATTTACTTAGTCTTCTAGCTAGTATTTTCGCTAATATTTTTTGATCTGTATTTAACAACGCAATAGCTCTGTATGATCCAGGTTCTTCCACATCTTTATCTTTCTTAAGTATTAGTGTGATCGTGGATTCTGCTAGTGTTTCAGGTAGTATTTGTTCTTTGAAGGCATAAGTATATATTTTCTGTAGGCGGGGGGTAAATATGTCATAAAAACTTTTATAGAATTCATTACTAAATCCGTCGGGACCTGGTGTTTTTCCATTTTTTAATGAGATTATTGTTTCTTCTATTTCCTTATTTGAGATTTGTGCTCCCAATTCCTCTTGTTCCTGCAACTCTAATTTAGGAAGGTTACAATTATCCAAGAACTCTGTAACTTTGTTGGTGTCCATTATCATTTTAGATGTATACAGATTCTCGTAAAATTGTGCAAATCTTTTATTAATATCACTCGGCAAGTTCAATATTTCCCCTTTGTCTGATTTAATCTTTAAAATTGTGTGATCCTTTTCTCGTTTTTTTAATTGACGTGCCAGAAGTTTGTGGGGCTTATCCCCAAATTCAAAGTGTTCCTGTCTTGTAATTTGTAGTAATCTTATGACTTTCTCCGATAATAATTCATTTAATTTGAATTTCTGTATTATTATTCTTTTTTTTTCTTTTAAATATTTTTATTAGAAACAATGCAATTTGCCAATGATATAACAGTTTTTTTAAATACACATTTAACTTGTTTCAAAAGTTATAGAAATATTACGAAATTATTTATGTAAGCTTCTATTTTTATTTATTTTTAGAAAGTAAAGAAGTGCAAGAATAGATGTATAATCAAAGAAGATGGAGATTAAATAATATTGATAATGATTATATAAGTAAAATAAAAAATATTTAAAAAATTAAAAAAAACAAAACAATAAAAATAAAAATTAAAAATAATACAAGCAAACAATTATATAATAAAAAAAAGATTAAAGTATACATCTTAACAATGAATGGAACAATTTCACATAACAATATCTATAGAGACGTGTATACAAATCTCAAAATAGATCCTTTCATCTAATCCTACAACTGGGTATTTGTTGAACTACAATGCTGAGCTCAGCTACCCCTTCAAATAGTCAGTGAATGGAGACCATATTTGTTCAAAAAGTTCATATTTGTCCATTAGGACAAACCTGATTCTCTCCAAATGCAACGTCTCCGACATTTCCACTGTCCACATTTTAATTGTGGGGGATAATGTTCCCTTCCAGAATTTTAATATTAATTTTTTTCCAATTATCAAACAGTAATCAAGGAAATTTATTTGATTTACTGTTAATATTAGGTTTGAATCTGAAACTCCTAATATTATTAGCTTTGGGTCGGGATCCAATTTGATTTTAAGAATTACAGAAATGATTTTAAAAATGTCAGTCCAATAACTATTAAGTTGTATACATGTTACAAAACTATGCGTTAAATTAGCATCTGAATTCTGCCATTTATCACAAATAGAGGAGATATTAGGAAAAATTCAATTTAATTTCGTTTTTGAATAATGCAATCTATGTAATACTTTGAATTATATCAAGGTATATCTGGCATTTAACGAACAACGGTGTATACGTTGTAGACTTTCTTCCCAAATATCTTTCATTATAGATAATCATTTTCCCATAATTGGCGGTATGATTCTGTTGTTGGAATTTCCCTATCCAAAAGAGTATTATATATATGCGCTATTAGTTTTTCTGTATTTGGGTGCTTGTTAAGCAATTCATCTAGTAATCCTGGTTCTCTATTTTTATAGTCTTGCATGTTTGACTTAATATAGTCTCTGATTTGTAAATACCTAAACAAGTTATTTTGATGCAATCCATAGATATCTTTTAACTCTTGAAATGAGAGAATTTTTCCTTTCCTGTAAAGGTGTTCTATCCTTATAGTTCCTAATTTTTTCCATTGTCTAAACCCCTTATCCAATATAGAGGGTTTAAATAAAGGATTATTCATAATTGGTAAGAAAAACGACATATTATCCAAATGTAGAGTCTTAACTATTTGTTTCCAAATACGTCTATTGCTATAAATTATAGGGTTTTCTCTATAATTTTTTTTTTTGTACTTCCTTTGGAGCAAAGAGAATCGAACTTGTATCAAACAGTAAACAGTCTTCCTTTTCCATCTTTAGCCAAGCTGGTTCCTGATCCATACTTACCAACCAAAAATTCATATTCTTAATCTGAACCGCCCAAAAATAATATAAAAAATTAGGTAGTGCTAATCTTCCATTTATCTTAGATTTACATAAATGTTTTTTACTTATTCTATGACTTTTATAATCCCAAATAAAACTATTAACAATAGAATCGATTAAAAAAAAAAAGTTTTAGAGAGGTATAAAGAGATAGATTGAAATAAATATAATAATTGTGGTAGAAAAATCATTTTTATAGCATTTATTCTGCCGATCATTTATATTGGTAGTGTTTTCCAATATAGAATATTCTTTTTTAGTTTGTTCAATAATTGTGGATAATTTGATTTGAATAAAGAATTATAAGATTTAGATACATGAATTCCTAGATATTTAATTTTGTCCGTAACTATTTTCATTGGGAATTGTTGTAATATATGTGATTTTATTCCAGTTATAGGCATAATTTCACTTTTATTCCAATTAATTCTATATCCTGAAAATGTACCAAATTTAGTTATAACATTAAGTAGATTAGGAATACTAATCTCCGGTTTCGTAATATATATTAAGACATCGTCTGCATATAAAGATATTTTATTCGTTGTGGTATTGGTATTATATCCATATATTTCTGGGTCTGATCTAATCTTTTCGGCTAATGGTTCTATTGCAAGAGCAAATAATAAAGGTGATAACAGACATCCTTGTCTACAACCCCTTAAGAGATTAAATTTAGCTGATAACATTTGATTTGTTAATATTCTTGCTATTGTGTTAGAATGTAACATTTTAACCCATTTACAAAATCTATCCCTAGTTGAAATTTCTGCATTATCTTAAATAAGTAAGGCCATTCAACCTGATCGAATGCTTTTTCCGCATCAAGAGATATGACAGCTAATTCAATATCATTAACTCTTTTTGAATATATGATATTGAATAGACGTCTCAAGTTATAAGTGGAATAACGTTTGGGAATAAAGCCTGTTTGATCATGATGTATTAATTTATTAATCACTAAACTTAATCTTTGAGATAAAATTTTAGTTAATATTTTTTTATCATTATTTAGAAGAGCAATTGCTCTATGAGTTTCTGTATTATTATTCTATTATGTTTATCCGTCGTGGGGTCCTTAGCGTTTTCTATGTTCAGTTGTCTAATTTGTTCTTCTAATTGTCTTTGTTCGTTCTTATTTTGAAAAGCTTGATATGAAATTATCACGCCTCGAATAAATGCTTTAAAAGATTCCCATAATAATGTAGGTGATATGTCTGTCGCGTCATTTATTTCGAAGAAAAGGTCCATTTGCTCTTTTAAATATGTACTCCCTTGCGGGTCTTTTAAAATTTGTGGATTGTACCTCCAAAACGGTTTGTTCTTAGTCATTCCTTCCATTTTTAGAAAAAAAGTTATTGGGGAGTGATCTGAGATCGTATTTGTGTGGTATTTTGGTTTTGAAGTGTGGGGTATTAGTTTTGTATCCACCAAAAAATAATCTATTCGTGAATATGTCTTGTGTACCATAGAATAGAACGAATAATCCCTGCCGGTTGGATTTGCAATCCTCCAGACATCTGTTATGTTCGTGTTTTTTATGTATGTGTTTAGAAGTTCGCTAGTTTTGGATTTCGTAATACCTCTTTGTTTTTGATTGGATTTATCTCAGTAAGTGTCTAAGACACAGTTAAAATCTCCGCCGATTATGACATTTTGGTAGTTATATTCTGCAATTATATTCAAGATTTTATTGAAAAAGTGCGGGTTGTCAAAGTTGGGCGTATATATGTTTACCAAGGTAATTGGGGCAGCATGGATCTCCCCTGTAACTATCAAATATCTCCCGTCCTTATCAGTTAAGGTATTTTTGGGTTTAAATGGAATTTGTTGATAATAATAGACGTTCCTCTAGATTTTGACGTGTATGACGAGTGAAAGGTTTGATCTATCCAGTTCGCCCTCAATCTAGCTTGGTCTTGAAGTTTAAGATGAGTCTCTTGTAAAAAGGCAATATCTGTGTTGTATGCTTTCAGCTGAGCTAGAATCTTACCCCTTTTAATGCGTTCGTTAACACCCCTAACGTTCCAACTACAAAATGAGATTCCTCCCAGTTTATTTTGGTTATCGTCTTGCATTTTGAATAGATTTAATACCTATATGTCTTGCGGTGCATTCGTACCTCAGGTCTTTGGATATAGGGGGATCATTTACCCAACAATGTTCAGTTAGTAGATTCCCTTTGCTATAGTCCTTGAATAAAAAAAACACACGTGATTAAATGTGAAAATGATTTTTTAAAAAACTAATACAAGTGAGAATACAGTGTCCGAGCTTGTTGGGACTGTAACAAGTGACCCACCTGTAGGTGGGAAAAAACATTTTATTGACTTCTATGTTGATATAAAACAAATAGCTCCGCTCCCTCAATTAATCATAACATATTGGAACGGGACCAGTTTAAAAAAATCAGATGTATAGTACCCATTTACAGAATATATGTCCATTTCCTAGGTATTTCCGGCTATAACTATAATCTTTGTCTACTGAGTGTTAAGCGTATATTTTAACCTCAGAGATCATCAACTATTGGTTGAAGGGGTTAACCTATTTCTGGCTCCTGAAACTAAGCCAGTAGCTCGCCTCTTCCCCTCACACCCCGGTTATAAATCTACTGAAGAATTATTAGGTTAAATTAAAGTGTTAATTTGAAAATCCCCATTTCTGCATTTCTGATTAGCATTCATTACTGTTTCTATGTTAATATTCTATGTTAATATTGTTAAGGAAGTTAATGCTATACCATTTAGGTTATTCATTCAATCTCATATACAACAGTAATAGCTAAGCCCAGTCTGTTGATGAGCTCTGCTTTCGGTGGTTATCTTTTTCCTGCTTCTCTTGGAACAGAGTGTGTCCTTGAGTTAGCATTCCGCCGATAAGACGTCTAAACAAAGTTCCTTCTTTGGGCAGTGTGCCACCATTCTGGGTGCAATGGTAAAGAGAGACAGTGTCCAAAATGTCCAACCTTTCCAGCTAGTCCTTCTGTTCCACGATGGTTAGAGCATATTTGTACGCCTCCTCGGGATTTGTGAACGATTTTTGCTGTTCTTTGTAGGAAATGCGTATTTCTAGCTGGGAAGTGAACACCATATCTGACCTCCTTATATCCTTGGAGAGCCTGCTTTGCCTTAGAGAATTGATTTCGCTTTTGCATGATTTCATAAGGGTAGTCCCTGAAGATTTTAAAAGTAGTTACACCATACATCAGAGGCATGCCATATTTGATATTCCTCATAACCTCTTCCACGTCAGCAATGTCCTGGAATTTCACAATAATCTGTCGTGTACGTTCTGAGCCATCCTGAGATTTGTGTTTGAATCTAGGAACCCGGTGTGCTGCTTCAATTTTTGGTAGTTTAGGGAGCTTAAGAGCCTCTTTAATTAATCCCGCAAAGAACTCGAAAGTGTTATCTCTCTCGGCTCCCTCTGGTACACCAACTAATCTTAGGTTATGACTTCTCGAACGAGCCTCGAGGTCCAGACATTTGTCTGAAACTTTAGCCAGCTGAGTCGCCATCTGTCGTGTAGCAAGGTCTTGTTCTGACCTCACCTTCTTCGTCTCCTCCACCATTCTTGCCATCTCATCCTCCATCTCGTGCATTGTTAA
Organism: Raja brachyura; assembly: GCA_963514005.1. The sequence continues at coordinate 32,097,644 of OY740798.1, forward strand.
CATACAGGTTGATACAGTGTCCAGCACAGCGCCGGATTTTTTCATGGTGTCTTCTTCACCCTTATCAATTCTCTCCGATAGTTCATCTCTCACATCGTCAATTCGTTTATTAATAGTGCCAATTGAATCCTTCACAGACTCAATAACATTCTGATTACAAGAAGTCATATTTAGCGTCAGCTTTTCTATCTTTTTCATCATAGCTCCCATCATGTGTTCCATCTTTTTTCAATCCACCTTTACATCTTTCAGTTCACTTACCAAAAGCTTTAATTCTTCAAATTCTTTGTCCTTGGCCAAATCTGCTTTGAATCTTGTAGCCATATCGAAAAGCACCTTTTCTTCGGAAGCCACTTCAAAATAAATCTGCAGGCTTCGTTTGGCTTCCCCAGGAGAGTTTTGTAACTGTCCTCTAAGTGCTCTTAGCCAGGGAAGAATTTTTCATTTAAAGTGCTTTAAGCCTCTATTAAATTCACAGCTGTTACTGATGATGTTATCAGCAAGTCGAGCAGAAGCTCCGAAAATTTTTATTAATTGGTTCCGACCTGTAGACCCGGTTTTAACGCATAAAATCGCGAATTTTAGTGAGTGGAGCTATGTGCAGTCTGTTAAGATAACATGGCTCCACCGGAAGTCGGTCTAGTATACTTTTAAAACTGCGTATGGGTGTGTGTCATTTTGCCTTTGAAACGTATTTCCTCGAAAACCAGACGCAAAAACGCGGAGATTTGTACATATTTTGGTAGCGATTTAACTTATGATTTCAGAAATCCACTCCTCTCTAAATGTGCTCAATTATGTCCCCAGATTTTGAATAAAATTGTTCACAAAACTCACTTAAAATAAAATAATCACCGCTTGCCAGCTGCTGACGTCACAATGCCCACATGCTTACCAATCGAGGCCCATCTACCTCCTGGCACCGCCCCCCCACCTGCCTCCTGCCCCCCCGCTGTGGATTAAAGCATTGTTTATTTCTTTTTTTCATAGCATTGAATTTTATTGTTTCTCTGTGTCCCTCTCCGTGTCCCACGACTCCCACAAAAGAAGTCCGCTCGCGCTTCGGCTCGGCTTCTAGAACATTGCGTCGGAGGCCTCAACTGTTCGCAGTCGGCCCGCGGCCTCACTCGGGCGCCCGCCCACTCCAAGCCCCCCCCCCCCCACTCAGGGTCTGAAGTGTACGGGAATCAGTCCTCTGACGACCCGGAGATCACCGGCGGGCTCCAGCTGACTCCGGGGGTAGAGAGAGGACGCGCTGAGGATGCGAGGCCAAGGAGCTGAGGCTGACTCTGAGGCCGACGGCTGCTGCTCTGAACCTGGGGAGGCAGGGAGATCCTGGGGAGGTGAGGAGGGAGAGTGGCGGGATTGAGGGAGAGGAGGGGGTAGGGAGAGAAGGGGTTGGAATGGGAGAGGTGAGGAGGGAGAATGGGGAAAGAGGGGAATAGAGGGAGCGGGGTGGGGGAGATAGGGAGTGGGGAATGGGGGGAGCGTCCCTACCCCTCTCGTTTCTCCCTTATCCCCCCTCCCTTCTCCCCCCTACTTTCTCCCCCCCTACCATCTCTCCCCCCTCCCCTCTCTCCCTCTCCCCCTCCCGTCTCTCCCCCCTCCCCTCTCTCCCCCCTCCACTCTCTCCACCCCTCCCCTCTCTCCCCTCTCCCCCCTACCTCTCCTCTCTCCCCACACTCTCCCCCTCCCCTCTCTCTCTCCCCCCCTCGTTCTCTCCCTCCCTCTCTCTTTCTTCCCATCCCTCTCTCTCGCCCCTCTCTCTCTCTCCCCCCCTCTCTCCTTCCCCCTCCCCCTCTCTCTCTCTGTCCCCTCTCTCTCTCTCGCTCTTCCCACCTCTCTTTCCCCCCTCCTCCCTCTCTCTCCCCCCCTTCCTCTCCCCCCTCCCCATCCAGGTAAAAGGAGCAAATGAATAATATTGATATAATATCAAGGGGGGTAGTTAGCTTGTGTGCGGTGGGGGGGGGTAGTTAGTGTGTTTGTGGGGGTGATTAGTGTGTGTGACGCCGCATGCTGCGCCCCCAACCCCCCTCCTCTCTCCCCCCACCCCTCTCCCCCCACAACCGCGCATTGGGAAAACAGACCCAACGGGTCTGCACTTGAT